>BOSO01003596.1:0-23191 GCA_018403395.1 Gorsachius goisagi | reverse complement strand
TGCTCCAGCCCTCTGAGCATCTTGGCTCTCTGCTGAACGCGCTCCAGTCAGTGTCTTGTTCTGGGGGCCCCAAAACTGGATAAAATTTTCTAGATGCAACGTTCCTTAGTTTTCTTTATCCTTCAGGTGCTGAATCTCATCCCTTGGAGAGGAGCCAAATCGGTGACTAGACCTGTCCAGATGATCCCGGATGGAGAAGCGGAGCTTATCAGAGACTCCAAATTCTCATGGACTTAATTTTTTTTTTTAAGCTTTGGCAAACACACAAAAGTGGTAATGTGGAGAAGTCCCTCCCCCACTTCCTCTTCCTCTGTGTCCACATCAGCTTGATTGTCTCCTTTCTCCCTCTTGCCTGAAGCCTTCAGGCCCCCATTTGTGTGCAAAGCCCATGTGGGACATGGTGTGGAGCATTTCTGAGCTCTAGTGCCATTTCTATATTAATGACAAAGTGTTATTTATATTTTCTTTCTAGAAGTGACCGTGTCAGCTCTTGCTTGGAGATAACACGGTGTGTTAAATAAGCCAGGCTATGTGTAGATGCTGTTATCTCCTACTTAAAGGAGTCCAGCCTTTGATAAGCTCAGGGCTACACCTGCCTTAGAAACCAGATAGCACCTTGAAATATAGTACTCGAGAGGGATACAGCTGCTGAATGGATGCTCAGATACCGACTAATCCTAGTAGCAAATCCTAGTAGCCAGCAAGATATATGAGCAATTTTGAGGGAGGTGAAGCATTGGACTGTCTCCTTTCTCCTCTCCCCTCCTCCCTGCCCCGTTCGTGCTGCTCTGATGATTTGGTTAGGAGGGGTCTCCTGCAATTATGATTGGCTTTAGCAGAGTGGAGGTAGGGAAACTGGTAGCTCAGAATGTTCTCATCCTCACTTCCTGCTAAACCATGGAGCTCGTTGTTATCTTCTGACTGGTGAAGAATGCTGGGGACCCCTCCCTCAAACAGATGCTAGAAGAAAGTGCTCAGAAAGGCCAATACCTTTGTAGGTAATGAACCTTGCCTTCCATAGGAAGTATTTCAGGCACCTGTAGCCCTTGTTGCAGCTGTGAGGAATGCTGGCATATGCAGGAACACAGAGCTTGCAGGGCGCTTGTAGCTTGGCTGGCTCTACTTTGGAAACAGGTCAGAAGGTGTCTTGTTTCCTTCTAGGCTGCAAGCGTGCCTGAGGGCAGCAGTGCTCGTCCCCTTTTGTGCATGTGGGAAAGCGAGGCACTTGGTTTAATCGTTCTGTTCTTTGCTGTGGTTGATGTAGCTTCCATAGATCGCTCTGTTTTAAAGGTTTCTTGGGCCCAGCCAGTTGTGCTTCATTTTTGTCTTGTGTACAGAGTGCTCTCTGTACCCCGTTAGCCTGGGCACATTCTTTTGTTCTTGTTCTTGTACTAGTGGGGATGTTTGTTGTCATGAGATAATACACATCATCACTTCTGATAGCAATTGTTTCCTGTGGAAACAGCGGCTTCTGAGTAAGAGGCTACCATAGCATGGTTTAAATTGCCTGTCATGCTGCATGTGCCTGAGGACACAGTGTCATCCTGTCTGGTGTATTCACAGCAGGAACTCTCCTAAAGGGAAACTGATTATTTAAGGCCCACAGTGCCATTCTTCTGAAAAGATTTGTCCGAAGTTTGATACACTTTGGAGAGACTTGAAAGACATGAAAAAAAGATGCACGCTTTGTGTTACATTTTCTGCCAAAGCCACGTCCTTGACAGCACTGGGCTAATTGTGAGAACCAGCAAAGTTAACTTGCTTGCTTTAGTCCCAAATAGAATATTGTAAAAGAAGCAAACAGCTAAGAAATAACAAATACATTCAGCTGTTTACTTTCACTTTCTGTACTCAATAAGTTAGAAAAAAATAATTCTGTTTAAAGGAATTGACATTAAATCTTTTTAAACGAACAAACACCAAAATCCAGCTGTTCAGAGAATGAATACAATGCAGTATCTGGGTATAAGGTTAAAAGAGTAATTCCAAAAACCACATTTTCTGTGTATGAAGCTTATTGAAAACTTATTCTTTCTCTGAATGACTGGAGTAAGTGGTATGTGTTGGGAGAATAAACTCTAGAGGTTTGGGGTTTTTTGTTTGTTTGTTTCTTTAAGTCTTATCTTTCTCCTTCCTCCACTCAAAGGAAACGCGTTGTAGAAGCTATGGAATACTACCTTGGTTATTCTGCTTGGTGTGTTGTGAGGCGCTGTCTAAGGCCACCTGAGATGCATTGTACTCTCTAGCTACACAGCATGTCGTGGTAAAATGTGGTTATAAAAAAGGAAGTTGAATATTCTGGCTCCTGGTGTTACTGGATGTACTGGTCTCATTCACACGGCGTGGAAACCTCTGCCAGTACAACAGTCGCTGCAGGCCTTACCACAGAGGTACCCTACACTTGGTTTCTGTGTTTGGTTTTATATTCAACACTTAGTTAACTCCCTGATTCCTGTATGTCCGTACAGACTTACAGGCTAGCTGGCCGTGATAGATGATTTTTATAACAAAATGCCTTTCTACTGCTTACATGAACAGTTGTCATTGTGTTTGGCTCATGAGGCACTATTTAAAATGTTTTTAATTAAAGTTATAGCACTTAAAATTGTTTTGTATAAAATTTGCTGTAAAGATTTGTAATATGGTCAAAGGGCTCTTTCTCCTTCATTACCATTTTTTAAAATGTTTTAAAAGCTAGAAAACATCTTGTATATAGTCTGTATATGTATAGCAGCACATTTCATTTATGGAAATATGTTCTCAGAATATTTATTTACTAATATATTTATCTTAAGCCATGTCTTATGTTGAGAGTGTGTGACATTATTGTAATAATCATTGAAAAATCACTAACATGAGGCCCTGTAAATACATGATAATTGCACACAAAGATTTTACAGTACTTGCCGACCAAAAATGATTTAAGAAAAGTTGTAGTTACCTGCGGTTTTGTAAGAAAGTGTACAAATGTCTGTATTAAAAAAAAAAAAAAAAAAAAAAAAAAAAAAAGGCAAAACCACACACAAATACAGTTTTATTGCATATACATGTGGAAGTTGTCCTTCTTGTTTTGGGGGAAAGGACAT
This sequence comes from Gorsachius goisagi, assembly GCA_018403395.1. Classification (NCBI taxonomy): domain Eukaryota; kingdom Metazoa; phylum Chordata; class Aves; order Pelecaniformes; family Ardeidae; genus Gorsachius; species Gorsachius goisagi. Next base: position 20,105 of record BOSO01003596.1, on the reverse strand, counting down.
TGATAGCTGTGCTCCTCGAAGTACAGTCCTAGATCTGCTGAGGTCAACTGTAGTAAACAACATTTTTTCCTTTTTTAAATACTAGGTAGGTGGATGTATACATACATACACGCACATACAGATCCTAACAAAAATTATAATGATAAGAAGTTCAGAAGTGGTGTTTTTCTGGAGGCACCCCATAATGTTCTGTCTCGGGACCATTCAACTTTCAGCAAGTGCTGCAGTTGAATATCCAGAAATGAGCTTTTTTTAACCTGGTATTGTGCGCAGTGGAAGCCCAGTGCTTGACAGTTTTAGCTGCCTTCCTAATGCTGTCCCCTGGCAGTCTTACCCAGTAGCTGTGTTACATGGGGGCTGCCTGTTGCTTCAGCATCCCTGGTCACGTCTGGCTAACGTTGCTGGTGAGGAGGGGGGAAGCTGGAATACCTTCACTGCAGGAAAACAAAGATTACGTGAGAAGGAAAGCAAAGAAGCCGTAGGGTGCAGAAGGAAAAGCGAAGGATTAGCAAAGCAGTGCACCAGGGGATGCTGTGGAAGAGATGGGGTGAAGAGCTCTGCCAGGGGAGGCGGCACAGTGACGCTGAGGCTGCGGTGTGGCGGTCCGTAACTGACGGGATGGTGCTGGGGCCCTCACACAGCATGCAGGTTAGTGGGGGGGCGGGGAAGGGTGTCTTACCAGCCCCTGAAGCCCCCAGGCGCGAGCGACGCATCTGGAAGGCATCCATGTTTAACCTGCTCCTTGTAGCAGGGGAACTTAATTCTGGTTTAATTTCAGGTAAAAATAATGTATTGTCCTGAAATAAAACTTCCAAGAACTGGGCCAGCGTGATGCAGATGGATGCAACTGCATGAATCGTGGCTTGAATAGTCCAGCCAGATCCAAGGCCTTACCCTGGATCGGGACATTGCTGGTCCCACTGGTGCTGTGCTACTCTCTTTGTCGGCAGAGGGCGTAATTTGAACAAAGAAGTTTACTCAGACAGCAGAAGAGAGGCTTGGAGGTATGTGGATAGCAACCTCTGTGTATGTGTGTATGTGTATTTATGTAATATATGTTTATGTGTTACTGTGTAAACAGTTTGCCTCCATACATTATTTAATTCCCATCCAGTGATACACACACACACACACACACACACACACACACACAAATCCTTTCCAGTCTGCTCCTCCACTTTCTGCCCCCAAAGATTTTCACCTGGTAAGTTCCCTGGGCTTCTCCCTTGCCCCCCCACCCGTCCATGTTCAAGTGCAGTGTCGTTCAGTCACCTCAGAGTTCTGCCACGAAATGAGCCTCGCTTAGCTCCAGCGCCCCGTTCCGTGTGTGAAAGCTCTGTGTTTGGGATGTCAGTGTGTTAAACTGAAGAGGATCATTTTGCACGGGACTCTCTAGCACGAGGATCAGTATCCTCCTCTCTCAGGTGCTGTGGGAGAACCTGGTCTGTATGAGGCAACGGGCAGGAGGGAGTTCAGCAGCGCCAGCAAGTGCTTCCCCAGCAAAGTACGCGCCCTTTCTTCGGTTGGTGAACAGAATCTTGGCAATTGCCAATGATTATAGATATACATTTTATTTGAAAATTAGTTCATTAAACAGCAATTGTTCTTAAAAAACAGCAAAAAACTTGCCCTGTGTGTTTGGCTGATATGCCCATGTTGACAGATCACATCCGAGTCTCCTCCTTCCCTGCCACATCCCCCCCAGTTTGTGATTGCTCACTGGTGTTTTGGTTTCTCATTTCTTGGTCTGAAGAAAACTGTGAGGCGATTGTGCTTTTAAGAACAGGACGTACGTTTACCCTTGCTGTCCTGCAAAATAATGTGAGCCCACACTCTGTGTCTTTGCGAAAGACCGGTGTGGGTTGTTGACTGAACGTGAACGTATTGCTTAGCTTGGGGGGGAGCGCCTGTGGTATTCTGGCTCCTCTTTGTTGTGGTCTTTTTTTATGACTAAATGTAAACATTTGCTATCAAAAATTAATATATTTGGCAAAGAGGTTCTTTTCACTGTCGAGATCCAATAATTAAGGAACAAATCTGTAGCAAAATGAGAGCCTTGTGGGCACAATAAACCCGCATGGAACCTCCGTATGGTAAAACGAGAAAAGCACGAGCAGACGATTCTTAATGAGATTGTACATTATGGCAACACTTGGCGTTTCTGTAACACTATCTCATTTTTGCTGTAGCAATATGGGATGCATCTGTCAAACCCTATGGCAGCTGTTAGGTAACATTGGTTGTTACTTGTGTAGCGTGAAGAGAAAAGTGTCCTTAAAAGGATGCCCCTGTTCATGGTGTGTGGAGCCAGCCTGGCCTAAGCCTTACCCAGGGAGAAAACAGCATACCTGAAACCAGATATTTTATCTTGCAGTGCTCCTGTGACTTAAATGTTCCACAGAACAGTGTCTCTTTCAGAACAAAGAATACATTTCCCTGGTGGGGAATGAAACTGTTGCTTAGGAAACAACAAAAAAAAAGGCAACAGTTCCCAGAATAAACAGAAGTGTAAGAAGAGCCTCATAACCTGAATAGCAAGAAAGGAGAGCAGAGTCACCTCCCTGTGTAAGGGGAGACCAATCCCCTCTGACAGTAGTGTTTCTAAAAGAAAATGAGAGTTTGAGTCCTGACATGAAAAGCCGGAGACAGTTTTGGGGTCTGACACTGGTATTCAGACACTTACTTACATAAATGTAGCCAAAGATTTCTTGGAGAGAGTGTAGCATTATCTTGGTCAGAAGGAGGAATTCACGAAAGAACAGATGAATCTCACAAGAAAGTGGGAACAGCATTACATGTTGCTGCAATTTGTAGAGAAAACACTGAAAGGAATGTTATAGTTACTTCTAACAGTTTGAAAACATGTAAACTGAAAACTGCAATTTGCAGTTACCTCAGAAATTGCTTCTCAGAGCGGTAACATATTTTCCACATGTAATCATTCCCAGCATTTTCAGCTCAAATATTCTCTTCTAACCTCCACAGCGGATAATTCTGCTGTAATCCGCTGGTGAACTGCAGCAGTTTCTGCCTCCTTTATTCAACACTTGTCTGCACTTTAGTGATACTACTGAACGCCTCCTGCAGAAATTCACTGTATTTTCTTTTCATAATTATTACTTGCAGCCATTTGCTGAACGCAGGATGACCATGTACAAACACAGCACATATTTCAGTGGTGAGTCATTTCAAGTTTGATTTATTCTGGTTTTTTGTCAGTCTTATTTGGTTCATGTGATAGTCTGGATTTACAGTAAGTTGTCTTGAGACTGAAATTCAGAATGCCGAATTTCATCCCAAAGCACAGGTGCTCAGTAAAGTTGAGAGTGTATGAGTTGCATGAAATGTGTGTGTGTCGGGGGGTGTGTGTGTGTGATAGAAAAAATGATGCGGTCTGTAGGCAATTATATTTTTCACTCTCGAGGTAGCGGAATGATAAATGTCCAGAATAACATTCAGGTGAAACTATCACTGGCCTATGTCTCATTGGAAGATTGTGAAAGAGCAGCGCTGCAAGGTGTTAAGAACTAGTCGGACAAGTATTTGTCGGGAGTTGTTTTTGTAGTTCACCCTTCCTTTAGGCAAAGTGGCGCACTAGAAAAATCTGTTGGCCGTCCTTCCCACCGCCTGAGAAGGCTTGTTAAGCCAAAGACGAAACTGGGCGAGCTGCTCATGCTCATTCAGTGGCAGCCAAGTGTCTGCTGACGTGTTTGGCCTGTAGTCACACAGGCTGCAGATTTAGTACCGTTTCCAGGGCTATCAGTAAAAAGCTCCCATTTATACTATTGCCAGGGGAGCTCGCAACACAGAGACTCTAATTCTGCAATACCACTGGCTTGTCTGCATGACCAATGTGATAAACCTCCCCAACATTGTACTGGCTGTAGAAAATCTGGCAGAAACAAGCCCTAAAAAAGACGATGTTAATGCTTGATTGAAAAAGCAGATGACATGCTTGATGTTAAAATGGTCCTGCGAGTACAGGCACATGAATTTGCACACGCTGATGAAGAGCTAATATTACAAGCTAGAAATGAGATTCAAAGGAGGCAAGTGTGTCTTAAAGCAATTGTTTCATCAGCATCTATTCTGCCACAAAACTGGGTCTCAGTTACTTTCTTCTCAGTGTTCTATCGCATATATCAATGAATTATCTTTGATTTTTTTTTCTATGGTTACAGTATATAGAAAATTTATTTTTCTCAGTGTAAACTAACATTTCTTCTTCCTATAAAATGTTAGCGAGATACAGGCATAACGTGCTGTATTAAATAACGTATTTGCTATACATGTATAAATATATATTACTATGATAACATATCACACGTTTTTAAATAACATAGCCTCTATTTCCCCCAACATAACAATATTAAGACAAAAGTACATATAAAATCATTTAGTCAGCAAACTAAACTAGTTTTAAATGTAGATTTTGAGTTAGGGTGGCCGCTTGTCCAGCTGGCCCGCTTCCACCTGAGGTCCACACATACACTGTAGGCTACTGAACCGACACGCTGCATAAAGTAAGAGGCAGTATCACAAATTGCCGCGGCGGCAGTGCCAGCGTTAAGTACTTGCTGCCCCTGCTTCTGGGGCAGGCAGCTGCCTTTTGCCCATGGCTTGTTGTCCACTTACCTGCGTTAGCTCACCTCTCTGTGCAACCACCCAGTAAACAAGCTCAGAGAACTCATCTCTGTTAAAAGTAACTCAGGGAAGAAAAAGCAATGGCAATTTTTAACCTGATCCGTTTATTGCACCACCACACAGCGGTCATACCAACACAACAGGGTGAGGAGGGGCCAGAGCAAGGGCTGGAATGCGTGTATATGAAGAGGCAGCTCCTCATGATGGTTTTGTTGTTTAAACAGTTGCTTTTGAAATGGTGGCCAATGTCAGACTTGCAGTCTGTCTAGCCTGTTGAGGGAACTGCTAGGCAGCAGGGCAGAAAGCCATTCAGATACAATTCCAAACAAATTCTTCTGCAGTTATTTTCAATGTGTTGAAGAAAAAGCTGTAAACACCAACATCCTGAGGGGTCCGTGCCCTCCAGCTGTCGGCACTCAGCTGCTGGTGCCGTGGGGGCATTTCTGTGTGCTGAATCATGTGGGATTACAACAGCTGTGCATGTCAGACCTTTCTTCTTTCTCTTCCAAGCCCTTATAGCAAAGATCATAAAGTGCGACGCTAATGGATACCATATATGTTTGCCATATACCACCACAGCAGGGAAGTGTTGGTACTAGGAGTGCGCGTGACCGTACCACATTTTGAAAAAATCCACAGCACAGAGCTACCTGCTTTTTATGCTCTCAGGCCTGCATAGTAACAAGTGCTTGTTAAGGGACCCTGTCCACACATTTCTATCTATTGCTCTGTTTCCTAGTATTAGAGGTATCTCGAATCAGACAATCTGAAAGGTTTTGGGGGGAGCACAGCAACTTCCTCTACACTTTTACCAGTGTGATTACCTGTCCAATACCTTATCCTTAGCCATGTTCATTGTTGCCATGGCCAGTTAATCTGCTGTAACTGCTGGATTTATGGGTCTTTTGTACAGAAATTGGATAAACATTTCCTAAGGATAAACATAAAAATTGGGCAAACATTCCCCCCCGTTTAGGCCCAAGAAATACGATTTTATTATTTAAAAAATAGTTGAGAAGCTGAGGGACCAATGCAAAAAAAAAATCTCAGTTTCTGAATTCCCTAGATTTTGCATTAGTAGCATCAGTCTTTGTTGTTGTTTGTAATGGGCTTTCTCTAATTTTATACTGAATTAAATTCTTTACTGAAGAAGAGAAGCTTAACAGTTCTGTAATTTTTCCTTCTGCAGCAGGTAGAAATCAGTCATGGGGTGCTCCTGATGTTTTTCAGTTTGTCAGCATTAGCTAACTGCTTTATTAATGTCCCTTTGACTGTATATGTTTAACTGCTCAAGAACATTTGATAAGGCAAGCAAACAAAGCTTCACAAGCTCATAACTTAAGGATCTAGCTTTATGCTCTGACTCTCTCCTCCTGGTTTTCCACCAGTGAACCATATTAAGCATGCTTAGGAAGCAAACTGATTTGCTTTGCTACAGATCTGTGAGGTAGACTCTTTCCCTACACAGCATGATGCAAAACCTGACCATTAAAAAGGCAATTTAAAAAATTCTGTTGCGTCTGAAACAGATAATGTTTTTGGTCCAACCTGATGACACATAAGAGACAACTAGTGTATTTTACAACTCGCCCTGTCTTGATTTTAGGCGATACTGTAATTATCTTTTCCTGTACTCTTTCCAGCAGCTCAAGAAAGAAAGTACTAGATGTTCCCATGATATAAGCAATTCCATAACTGCTGGATTAGTAAAGTCTTGTTTCTATTAAGCATTTATTGTGGTATAGTTCAGCTGTTTCTGGCACTCATCTGCGGTGCATAAATGGAGGCAGAATTAATTCAATTCAGGTAAAAGACTAGATCTACAATGGCAAGCGAGGCACAGTATTTCATTGTTTAATTCTTAGATGCCCTATTTTTTTTCAAGGAAATCGATGGACCTCATGAAGGGGAGGGAACTATATGTTAAAAACGAAGGGCAGATACTATAATGAATTTAAATTCAGTGAAAATTTTCTTCCTTATCTTTTGCAGATGTATTTAATAGTTGTTCTCTAACTGCAGGTCTGGTATACACAGACCATTGCTATATGTTTAAACCGATATTTATTCCTTTTGTCTTAACCAGAATGTCTTAACCAGCACTTTAATGGCTCTCACTGAATTTCCTCAAGCTTCGTTTGAGGAGCTGCTCACTCAGTGAACTTTTCCAGTCAGTTTATCTGACTTCTGTATTTCAATTTTTCCTAAATATCTTGCTGGTCTGGACTTGCTGATGCTGAAGGACTTACTGTTGATTCCCAGTGGTGGGATGAGAAGTCTGAACATTGTGGGTGGACAGATAAGAGAAAAAATAGTTAATGCTGTCTGTGGCAATCAAAGAGAAATTACTTCACAGATCAGATCCCCGCCTTAAAAATGCAGTTCAGTTTTAATTTTGCAGGCAAGGAGACAGTGTTTCTTCTCACAGGTGAGTACCAAGGCAACTGTGACTTATGTGTTCAGACGCACAGCCTGGCATAGGTGAGTTGTTGATAGCAGGCTACAATTTTGTAAATAGCTTAGGCTGCTGAGGTTGGTGTCTTTAACTCCAGAGTAAGACTTTGTGTTAGTCAGCCTCACTTTAAAAGTTCAGTGGCTTTACAGTTTCTTTGAACAATCCTTTAAGAAGCCCTAAGCTTACATTCAGAATGAATGCAGGACGTCAGACTGGAGTGCAATTAAAGGATCACTGTGAACAAAATTACCATAATCATCGGTGAATGATGGGTCAGACAAAGTGGTTTAAAAGTCTTCGTTGGTCGTGCAGACCTTGACCCTAGTGAGCATTACTCAAACAAAACTCAAAAAAATTTGCAGCTGAAACTCCAGTGTTTGCCTCCTGAATTTGATTTGATTTTTACTTGTACATCTCTGATTGTAGAAACAGCAGAGTGCTGGGCAGCCAGGCTGATAATTTCTCAAAGTCTTTGGCTCCCATATGGTACCGTATAGTACCATTTAGACATGTTTACATTAAGGCAAATAAGATCTGGTTGCTGTGACAGCTGTGCAGGTTATCAGTATCTACCTCTGTCTTCAGCCTGGAGAATAACAGGACTAAAGCAGCCTGATACAATACAGTGGTACAGGAAAGTAGGACGCAAGAAGTCCTCAACCTGCAGATACTCATTCAATTACTTTTGGCAGGTGTACAGAACATACTGAATTTTACAGGTTTTTACATGTATTTTAAGTGCTTTGGTTTAAAGGCAGTAGTTAAGAGCACTACACACTTGATGAGCACCAGATATTTCAAAACTATTGCCGCAGTTAAATCTGTTGTCATTAGTATACCCATGAGAATAGCAGATAGGCAAAGTCACTCAAAGGCCTTTGGAAATGGACTTTTTGGAAAAAAAGTATGAGATTAGGAGAAAAAAAAAAAAAGAAGTATTATTCCCAAATCACCTGGATTTTAAGAAGATTGATTCGTCTAAAATAAGACACTTCAATTTCCCACTAGTGGGTTGCAATCATCTTGTTGACTTTGAAGCTTTTTCTTGAAGATGGATATCGATGTGGATGGCTGGTAAAAGATAGTCCAGATCTCGCCAGCACCAGTAACCTCACTGGAATCTTCTATTTCAGTGGCAGATGGTATCTGATGGGATCTAGGAAACAAGTGTTAATTCACTGTAAGTGTTAAGGTGCTTGGGAAGCTGCTATTATTGATATGTCTTCATCACTGCCACACTGGTAATGCTAGCAGCTTCCACTACATCCGTGACACCTTTTCTTTCTACCTGCTGCAGAGTTATGTAGGTTTTTTGAGTGTTTGTTGGTAGTTTCTTGGCCAAATGAAAAGTTAGGCATTCTGTTGCTAGAACAGTTGGTACCCTAATGAAAGCAGTGGCATTAAGCTAAGAAGTCTGTACATACTCTATTACTAATTACCACTAATAGAAATTAATTTCCTTGTATATTTAACCCTGTTTGTGGTATGTAAATACAATATTCAACACTTATGATTTGTTGATAACTCACCTATCATTTTATTCCACGAGCGTCCATCTAGAGGACACAAAAATTACTTGGAATAAGTGTAGAGTAATAAAATTATGTTGGGTTTGATAGGCAAAAAAAAATTATACCGGTTAAGTGTCACACCATAATACAGATCTCCATTTTTGTGATTCTTTTTCGAACCTTTTTCAATATTTCAGTAAAAGAAAGTAAGCATTAACTAGCCTCTCTCTTAACTTTTTTTTCCTAGTTCCCCCATCTGGAATGAGGTTTTAATTTTTTTCCCGCAAAGTATTATCATGATTTGACCTCTTCCCATGTCTGATTACATTTTCCTCTTTGCTCTATAACATCACTCAGTATGAGAAACCTTTTTATTCTTTAAAATACAAATCTCATCAAAACAAAACCAAAAGAGGTATTCTAGCAGCAAATGCTATCCTAACAGACTTGGAAAGTTAAAAAAATGTGCTTATTTAGTATATTTTATGAGGATACAAATATGTAATTATAACTTGGTTTTGAATATGACCAATCTGACAGAAGGCAAATAAATGAAGTGTAGCATGTTTAGTACAGAGCTGGGATGTCAGTTCTCCAGGGACAGTTTTGCTCCATACTCACCTCATGGTTATGTGGAGAAATATCTTTGCTACTATGGCTGTAACACTTAGGATGAGCAGTGCTGTGAGACTATATATTGTCCACTCTGTAAAAGAGGGAGAGGAGCTCTCAGTACATTCATTTACTTCCAATTTTTACAGAATATTGCACAAAAGAAACACATGGGCTTCTGACACTTTAGTGAAAAGCGTAATTTAAAGATGCCTTAGACCTTTAAGCATTTTCTGCAAAGACTGGCAGAAACTCTGTAACTCTCAGTTGGAATTGTTTTTTCCCATGCAGGACTGCTCCCTGTAAAATTGAAAGTTGGGAAAATCCAAAGCATAAACCAATAAAATTATCTAGCCAGTGCCTAGGAAAGAAATCAAAACTCACTCAGAGGAAAATTTAAAAGCAGACTAAACAATGCACTAGAATATATGCTACCAGTAGTAACTCTTGAGTTTGCAAGGAGATGGCCTAGTTTTGTATCAGTAATTATGTAGATAATCACTAAGTATGGGTGTTTTTTTTCCCTTTCTAGAGTCTACTGAGACAGGTGATCAGTATTTGTGGTCTGCTATTTTATTACATTACACTGAAGGCTCTTGGTCATTTTATTTTACATTTCAATTTAGTTCTGGTTGTACCAGCAAGTCAAGCAGGACTTAAAGAACCGCCTGATGCATTGTAACATTTGAACTATTTAAAAGATTGGGGCTCAAGGGGAGCTGATTTCTAAATTACTAGATCACATTTTTGGTTGGACTTCCCATAATCTTGCAGCACGAGGCTACAGCATGTTGAGATGGGAAAAGGGACGGCACTAGAATGTAACTGCCATATTTAGCATACTGAACAGCTTTGCAAGGACCTTAAATTATTAGAACTGAATAAAGGCCATGACCTTCAGAAGCCTTGAAGTTCAAAGGAGCAAAAAAAAGGAAGCACCCAATGCCCCTTCCTCAAAGCATTGACTGTTCGTGATGATTTTAACAGTATTTTCATAGCTGCATAAAATCCAGGGGTGCAGGTTCATCTTAGGTCAGTATGCCCAAGCTAGTTTAACACTAGGCAGCTGAAATGTAGCTGTGGTAACTCAGGCACTAGCCTGGACCTAGTGCCAGAGTAGCTGCCCAGAATCTTGGGCATGTTCTGCAACCTGGTTAGTTTGGGTATATGCAGCTCATGTGCAGTCAAGTCCTTACGCTTCAGGTTTGGAATGCAGATGGCTTCAGGACTACAGAACTATTAGAGTGTCCACAGTGTAATCGAGGCCCAGCTTCAATGCTATGTAAAAGCAGATGCCCAGGGTAGTTTAAAGATAGGAGAGACCAATAGTGATGTTCAGCAAGAGCGCGTTTCCAGTCTTCAATTATTTACAACTCAACAATTTCCCAAATGAAGTGATGTCTTGAAGGTGAGTTCTAAACACATGATAGTTCTCAGTGGCATCTCCCCTGCACCCATTAACTTGCTTCATCCTTGTCTAGCCCTCTTTGTATTATTGCTGTAGCTTTTGTGAAGTGGGAAAACTGGGATGTATTCGGCATTCAGGCTCTTCCAGACTCTACAAAAGCTTGCTCTTTTGTCAGCACCTTCTGCCGTCTCTGTGGTGCCCACTGGTCACTAAAGCTGATTCTAGTAAGGAGGCTGCTCTGACTCACATCTTATTCTGATGTGCTTTCATTCTCAAGGACTCACCGTCTTCACACTATTTCTAAGTGATTTATGCTGAGAAATTAGTTTTGAAAAGTAATGATAGCAGCACAGTTAGTGGTAATTGGACTAAATGAAAATTCATCTATTAGCAAGAGGTACTGTGGATCAGGTAACGTGGAGGAGGCCGCAAAAGAAACAGTGACTCTGGATTGTCCTTGGCAAAATGCTTTTCCTGTTTCCCCACTTTCGTGTAATATTACCAGGCATAGAGCTACTAGGATGACTTGGGCTGGTTGTGATGACATAAAGTATCTTTGATGATCGCGCTGCATTGATGCTGAGATTTGCTTGTTCGTTTATCTTCTCTGAAAGGGTCTGATTCACTGGAATCTTGTTTTGATGCACATTGTCCTTCACAGCTGAAAACACAAGAGTATGATTACAATAACAATTTCTTAACAGGTGTAATTGGACTTTATTTTGTGCTTGTAAAAAGATATGTGCAGCTCTCTGGATTACATAGAGAACTCAAATAATCAAATTATGTCTGATGCCAGAAAAAAACCTGTACTTCACAAAGTTGAGGTTCACAGAAATTTTCTGGAAGCCAATTGTTCATCATAACAGTAGGTACAACTCAAGGACTAAAATGTTTTCTCCTGATGACTTTCGATATTAGTGGAATAGACTGTTGGAAAGAGCCAAGAGGAACCAAGATGCACATGGGCTACTGTTTTTTGGTTTTGTTTCAGCTTTGTCATTTTCCAATCAGTTTTGAAAGGCAGGTATGTGTAGGATTGAATTTTTGAAAAATGTAAATTTTGCTATTTATGACATAGCTGACTGGAGTGTTCCAAACTGAGAGAAATTTTAGCGAAGCTTTTGCCCACTGAGCAGTGGCAACAAGACACATGAAACACCTGTAGGCATGAGAGTTAAAATATTTCCTTTTTTTTTTTTTGCCACTTCAGCAATCTCCTGTCTGAATTAAATGCTTTAACGGCTCATGGAAAGGTAGAAACAGCAAAGTTAGTCTTTTACCTCTATATCTGATAGCAAATCCCTGGGCTTGATTGATTTCATCTGAGAAAAAGTATAAAATGACAAAATCCAAAGAGATATTAAAGGTGTGGGGAGGCCGGTTCTTGCCATTAAAACGAGCTAGAACATGATAGGTATAGCCATCCAGCAATTCCACCATATCTGTAGCATCTTTGATTTCAAAAAGGGCAAAGCTGAAGTGGATTCGAGATGCTCCTGGAACTTGTATGGTCCAGTAACAGACTTTGCCTGTGCCGTATGTGTCAGGAAAATCTGGGGAATAGATCACAGCTGTAGCAGAAGTGTAATTCCCTCCACAGGCACCAATAAGGGCTGTGACAAGAAGAGGAGAGGGAGAAAAGTGAAAAAAAGAGGTTATACATTCATTACGCACAGCTTTAGCACTCTCTAGATTCTAATGCTCAAATGTAACTTGAAGGTACAGACTGGCTACCCCAGCAGGATGCACTCTCCGATTGGGATCCTTTACCTTCCACGGTACTGGGAGCACACCCGTTATGTTGCATTTGCTTGGGATACTGTCATTCTGTCTCATTATTCGAGACCTCTGTATCAATCTTGAATACTGCAGCTATCCTTTGTCCATGCACCCTTTCCCGCATCCCTGAAGGAACAGGATGCAAGCTAAATCACTGATTCCAGGGGCTTCTACTCCATCCCTATCAGGCAGGCAGACAAGTGTATTAGTGACCGTAACTCTCACTGTTGAATTACTGGAATTCATTCACAGCCTTACAAACTGAAAAAACAAATCATAGAATAGCTGAGTTTGGAAGGGATCCCTGGAGATTGTCTAGTCCAGTCCCCCTGCTCAAAGCAGGAGACATTGTTTAGTTGTGTTTTGAGTCTCCAAGGATGGAGGATTCTAACCTCTCTGGGCAATCTGTTCCAGTGTCACTCTCGCCATAAAAAATTTTCCTTATGTTTAAATGGGTTTTCCTGTATTTCAGTTTGTGCCTGTTGCCTCTTGTCTATTCACTAGATAACACTGAGAGTCTGGCTTCATCTTTACACCCTCCCATCAGTTATTTATACAAATTGAAAGGATTCCCCCGAGCCGCCTTTTCTCAAGGCTAAACAATCGGAGATCTCTCAACCTCTCCTTGTATGAATGATGCTGTAATCCCTTAATCACCTTTGTGGCCACTTATATGTGCTTTTTAAGCATCCTGTCTTTCGATTTTGTCTAATTAATGTTTGACCTTACCTTCACTAAGTAACTTGGAAAAGATCTTGTTATGAAGTTTAAAGAAAAACTTTTAATTTGTTGCTACCTTTTATATTCAAAACAAGTACACACCCAGTGAACCTTTATATTCCTTGACAACTATCCAGATTCCCAGTGCAAACTTATTTACCAATGAATCCAGAGAGAAACTCAAATGCCAGCCAACTGACTTGATGCATATCTATATATACATAACTTTAAAATTTATTGTATATACCTATATATATGTATTTATAGATATCCCCTAAATACACAATATTATATGTATATATTATAAATAATAATGTATTTCATGACAAAACTGTTTGGATCAGAGTTATCACTCCCCCGTATCATAGGCTGAAGGACTGAAGAATCAAAGTAGAATTATTTTCTCTGAAAGCTTAATTAAAGCCCTGTAATACAGGCCCGTGAGAATGGACATAAAGGAAGTATTTTGAAGTGTCTCAGTTTTCACAGGCCTCTGAGAAAGAGCTTTAACAAATACAAATTAAAAGGGAGCTGGGGGAACAAGAACAAAAAGTAGCATATGTCTGCCAGCACAATCATGTGAAAACATTTCTTTTTTTCTGGAGCAAGGCTTGATCATAGCCTGAGTAAACCTCACACTTCAGTGCTGCGCTATAGAGACCTTATAGAGGTCATATAAAAGAAGACTAGAAAGAATGTGAAAGACCCCACAGAGGTACTAAGCCTCATAGAGGAATTTGTGTTTGGCACTTCATGCTAACAGGGCTGGTGATTTAATCGGATCGAATTGTTTGAATTGATAGAATTGAAATTTGCCACTGAGATACCAAACTTCCTCTTTGCAAACGGCTTATAGGTATTGTTACATTTGGCTGTGCTGTTTGTAATTACTGAATCACAAGATGTTCTTCAAACCAGCAATATTAAGAATGCCAATGACTAGTGCTCCACAGATGCCTAACGAAGTACAGCATTGCCCCATATGGAATGGAAATGCTTTATTTCCTTCTAGAGCTGGCAGAGTTCTGCGTTGTGGGTCGGAATGTTACAGCTTCAGGCCATGACAGTAGCACATAAACACGTAAGGTTAAGAGGTGGAGAGGAAGGAGAGGGGATGTGCATGCATGCGTGTGTACAGCAATTAGGGGTGAAGGTTTTCACAATATGACGTACTCTGGAAAAGAGGAGTAAGGTGAGCAGGTGTTGCTCATCAGCAAAAGAAAATAGGTGGCAGTTACTAGGATGACCTCTCTCACCTGCCCATAGCTCTCTCCCTTGCTGTTTACCGGAAAAGACAGTGCAGGTCCTCAGGGTAATGTCTTGCTGAGCCCTCCGTCACTCCAGAAAAGGAAAGCTACAAAGGAGGACTTTGCCCATCGAGGATTTGGGAGGCCAAGAGCAGAAGGAAACAGAGGATGCTGCAATGTGAAGCTACGTGCTGTCTCAACACTGAAAGCAACATGCAACTTCAGTGCTTCTTTTCATATCTTAGGGAGAATTTGGAAGTGAGCAGAGTGACTACTTGCTGTCTCAGCTGAAATGTCTTTCTGTCTTGCTAGCTGGGAATCAGATTTTTGGAGAAGGAAGATGGGGAGTTTGGTTGTGTTCAGGTGAAAAGTTACGCTGCTTTTAGTTCCAGAGAGTTTGTAACTCCACTTAAAAGGTAGCTTCTACATCAGAGGCAGTTGGATCCGAGAAGCAACAATATACCAGTGCATACTGTGAACTTTTCCAGTACTCCCAGCTATACTGGGAGCTTGTACTGCAGCCAGACAGCTGGGTAGTCAGACCGTCAACCTGTGCAGTTCCACAGCTGGCACTGGTATGATTACTGAGAAGAGTAGGAAGGAGGATTTCTATGTATAAGAAATCATGTAATCAGCAGTGGTCATAATAGCAACCTAACTTGTTTATACTTCGTGGTACACTCCTTCCCTGTCCCAATTCTACTACACTGCTTTTGTATTGTGTTAGCTGGGTTATAGCAAGCCTCCTCTGGTTTAATAAAAAACCGCAAGTTGGTGTAGATTGACATTTTATTTGAGGTGCTTCACATAATCATGCATCTACTCTCTGGTAAGATGAGTTCTGAAAGAGTCTTTAGGTGACAGGCTGTTTGTGATAGCTGAGTTAGTATCATTTGTGGGGAAGCAAGAAGCAATCTCTGGAGCATGAGTCAGTTGCCTGAGCAGGCATCACTTCTTGGAACAGCGAGTTCACAGTATTAATGGAGCTGAATTTTATGCAGAAATGGAAAGCAGCTTCATTTTATACTGAATTTAGGTGTTTTGCTGTTTTGTGTGCAACAGTTCTCGTTGCATTTAAACCTTTTTCCCTAATTTGCTGAACATTTGAGGCCTCTCCTTTGGGAAAAACTGAGCCTGTTTCAATACTTACTGTCAAAAAGAATGACTCTGCCATCCCCACCGCAAGGCTGAGTATGGTCTCCAAAGCAAACACTGTTGCATTCTGTACTGGCTGCTTCCCCGTATCTCCAGTAGTCAGGATTATTTCCACAGAAACAAGCATAACCTGATTCCATGCCTGCAAACTTTGACAACAAAGATGCGTAAGGAAGGGAGGGATAATACTTAAAGGAGTGACAGCAGGAGGTTGTATGAGCAAGAAAGCTGGCAGCAGAGAATATGTGTGTTTTGGAGAAGTATGATTAGTCAGAGGTCCCACCACAAACTGTTTTTGTTTGAGCTGTCAGGATACTACTTAAGACTAGTGAGAAAGATGGAATGGAGGGCAATGAGGGCACCCTATCACTCATAACTGCAGTAAGCAAGCGTACTTTCTGCTGGCATCCTGGTGTTATTAATTGGTCATTTGCCCAGATTGCTCTGGATGCAGAGAGAGGGCTAGGTCCCCTGGAGTGGAAGCGAGATCTTAGACCTCCTAAAGGTAAAAAAAAAAAAAAGTGTGGGGAGAAATACGATAGAGAGCTCTAGGCATATGGCCATCTTTTGTCTTTGAAAACATTTTGTAAATGTATGTGAAAAAAATCACCTTAAATTGTTGACTTCGGCAGGAACTGATGCACGTTTGGATAGTAAGTTTATTGGAGGTCTCACTGGTGCCAGTCAAAGGTGGTGGCTCTCCATGGTCCTTGTAACATCCTAGATTCCCCGGCACTGGCAAAAATAACAAACAGTCATTCTAAAGGTGTGCCTGGAAACACCCAAGACACAGACTACTCCATGCACTATCTGGTTACCAAGCAGCTCTCTGTATCTTCTTGACTTGATTCCACAGTATGGGAAATGCTACTCTATGCTAGATGCTTGTCATATTTTCCAAACATACCCAGGGATAAATGACAGGTGGTGAAATAGCATCATATCTTCTTAGCAATATACCTGCAATACTCTGTAGTTGGTTTCTGTAAGCTGCAGTAATACAGACAAGATAAATACCTGACTCGTTTCTCCTGATAGAGACCAAAAAAAAAAAAAGGGCATTAAGTGGGTTCAGAGGTTTTGTGGGGTTTTTTGACCATGATCATGCATATTCTAACAATGTAAATTAAACAATGTGATTTCTGTCTGATCTTCAAAACAATGAAGTTTTAGACATTTTCTAAACAGGATATTTGAGGAAGGGAAACTGAACTGGTTTAGGATGGAGTTTGGCAAGTTTTATGGGAGGGACTTACATTCTTATATACTTACATAGGGGGATTTCCTAATATTTAAACCTCATAATTCAGATATGAATTCAAAGTATATTTTATGGTATGTACAAAGACATTCAAAGTAAGCAGTATTACTTTTTTAAAGAAACATCTATTTCTATTGTATTAAAACAACATTTCAAGGCTCCTTGGTCACTATGGGAGGTCAGAAAGATTTTTCCACCTTCAGTGCGTAATTTGTCCTCTGTTTTTGTTTTGTTTTCTTTTTGCACTTTTCATCAAAGCACTGGAATTTAGCCATGACTACTAGAGAGAGGATGTGAGGTACAATATAGTGCTGTGTTGATGGCATAAAATTATCCCTCGCCTACTTGTCGCATCTGCTCACATACTTGGAATTAAATCTGTTACCAGCTCTGTGGTCAGATAATTTTTATCCCTGTGCCAGATTGTCAAGGATTATCTTTTGTCTACCTGACTTCCACAGCTCTCTATAACGTGATGCAGTCGGAGAACTGTATGAGTTTTACTTAGTTATTTCAGTACCCAGTAAACTCTGAACTCTCTTTTGTTAACATCTTGTGGTACAGCACTATTTCAGGTTTTTGACTTACCAGTAGTTTTTTTTGGCGGGGAGGAAATGCTGGGTTTGGGGTTTTGCAGCCTCTAATGCCTGATAGCATGTGGATTAGCTGTTTTGGCACTCCTTTTGAACTAGCCATCTCTTGTACAGGTGGCCCTTTTCTCTATCAGATAACCTGTGTGTTAGCAAACCGCTTCTATATTATTGTACTTTCACATAAATACGGTAAGAATGCAATGATGCTTTTTGTACTGAGCAGTCTTGTACATTAGTCCTGAAAATACCTCTTCACTAGATTCTGGAAGGCCCATTTCTGGGATTTCTTATGCACGTCCATGTGCAACAGCCATTGAAATAATGCCTTGAATTCAGAACTTCTATTTGTCTAATTCTAACAAAGATGGTCTCAACCCTATTCTTTTGCAATATTATATACTGACCTTGTAAACTGGTGTCAGCTTACCGTTAAAATCTAAATCATCCTGACATCTGGAACAGTTAACAGGGCTGTCTGAGAACTTGCTCCCAGACTTAGGCTATGTTGCCTAAGGCAGCTTCCTCATTTTGAGGAAGAGGGTTGGCATTTCTATTAGTGACCAGCAAATATACTGGCATGTATATGATTATACTCTTAAGGACTATGATTCTAAAGCAGAATTAATGAAGTCGGGAAGAAAATTCAAGTATGTATATTTTTTGAATAACTAGATAATATTGCTTCAAATATTGTTCATAAAATAATCTTGTTTCCTAAGAATGATACCATTTTAATTATAAATGCTTGCATGGAGTTACGGCTTTGATGTGCCCTGCAGCAACATGCGTATAAGTACTGAGACTTCAAGTTACAGCCTGATTTAACATACCTTTGGAAATCCCCATTTGCAGCCCCACCCCAGCTGAGCACAGCTGGGCAGATAACTCTCAGAGAGGTCAGGGTTTCATAGAGTGCATGATTTCACTGCCCTGAAAAAGCTGCCTAGTTGACCAACCTAGCTTATTTTTCTAGGAGTAGGAGACCTGGGATTTCCTAAAACCATATTTTTATATATATCTATATCTATATATATGTGTATTTTTTTTTTTTTTAAGTAGTTTTATTGGTGAGACCCTTCAACCTCTCCAGAGGTTTGGTACATCAATATGTTCCATGCTAAGAAACCAGACTGAGTAATTTGAAAACTTCTTACATTTTGTAACTAAATCAAGTGTACCATTTGGGTACATCCTAAAGCTAATTAGTCTCATTGGTGTCCCAGCAGTGTTTTAACTGTCTTGTATCTAGCAAACAAAATTAGTGTCATGTGACTCGGAATAAACAGAAGTATCAAGGTAGCCCAATAGTGAACAGCAATTTCCATGCCAGTGCCCAGCTCTTCAAATGACTTTGATATCAAAGCAACAAACTACATGAGACCAAGGATAAAAGCTAAAAGCACTTCAGTAGTCCCACATCAAATGTATGCTTAAATGCTCTTCTGAACTGGGACAACACACACACGAAAGACACCTGTACATGCATATATGATTTCTGATATGCCAGTTCTTCCTATGGCAGCTGGGTTGTGCGGGTTGTTCAGCCTGGAGAAGAGAAGGTGCTGGGGAGACCTTATAGCAGCCTTCCAGTACCTGAATGGGCCTACAGGAAAGCTGGGGAAGGACTTTATACAAGGGCATGTAGTGACAGGACAAGGGGTAATAGCTTTAAACTGAAAGCGGGTAGATTTAGATTAGATACAAGGAAGAAATTCTGCACTCTGAGGGTGATGAGACACTGGAGCAGGGTGCCCAGAGAAGTTGTTGATGCCCCATCCCTGGTAGTGTTCAAGGCCAGGCTGGATGGGGCTTTGAGCAACCTAGTCTATTGGAAGGTGTGGCAGGGTGGCTGGAACTAGATGATCTTTAAGGTCCCTTCCACCCCAAACCATTCTGTGATTCTATGATCACAAATTACTGCTTTTTCAACATTTTTAGTATATTAGAATAATATGCTCCTCATTCATACTGTATTAAACTGAATCAGGATGTATGCATAGGGAGCCACTCAACATAAATCTAAAACAAGATGGTGTACATTGTGTATGTGGAACAGCTCTACAGAAAAGGACCTGGAGGTCCTGATAGGGAGCTGAACATGAGCCAGGAGCGGGCCGGGCAGCAAAAGTAGCCAACAGGCCTGTAATAAGATGAACATTGCCAGAGATGAAGGGAAGTGATTGTTCCTCTACTCAGCACTTGTTAGGACCACATCAAGACTGCTGTGTCCAGTTTTGGGCCCACCTGTGCAAGAAAGGCACTGACTGACTGGAGCACGTTCAGCAGAGAGCCAAGATGCTCAGAGGGCTGGAGCACTCACCCTGTGAGAAGAGGCTGAGGGACTGGGGCTTGTCCAGCCTGCAGAAGAGGCGGCTTCGGGGGCACCCCCTAGCAGCTTTGCAATACCTACATGGAGGTTGTCACAACGATGGAGCCAGGATCTTCACAGTGATGCATTTGGGGCAAGGAGGTAAGGAGCTTAAGTTGAAACATGAGATGTTCAGATTGGACAGAAGGACAATCTTTTCACCATGCTGGCAGTCAAGCATGGGAACAAGGGTCCAAAGAGGGAGGAGTGCACTCTGCATCCCTGGAGGCTGTCATGGCCTGACTGGATAAACTTGGTCTGATCTGACAAACCGAATAGCTCGGTCTGATCTCAGAGCTGGCCCTGCTTCGAGCAGGAGGTTGGACTAGATGACAGCCTGAGGTCCCTT
>BOSO01003595.1:46631-66521 GCA_018403395.1 Gorsachius goisagi | reverse complement strand
ACTGGTTTGAAGGATAGGAAGGATAGGAAAGAAGGATAGATGAGGTGCTTAGGGACATGGTTTAGTGGTGGGATGGCAGGGTTAGGTTAAAGGTTGGACTCGATGATCTTAAAGGTCTTTTCCAACCAAAGTGATTCTATGATTCTTAGCATAATTCATTGCTTTTCAGTTGTGTTGAAGGAGTGAGGTGCTTTTTTATGAAACTGAAACTGACAGCTTGCTTTGTGTTTCCTTTCACCTGTGTTATCCTTTCACAGGTATCTCTCGACATTGTACAGTGTTGGCTTCTGTCCACCATTTATTGCTGTGTAAGCAAGATATTTTTTTAATAATGCCACTATGCACGCAGACTTCTTCCACATTTCATTGTTAGCAAAAAGAATTATGTGTATTGGTAAGAAGGGTTCAGCAGCAGCAAGACGACATGGCTTCAGAACCAATGTTTTGTTACAGCAATTCATGGAAATACAACAGTAAGCAGAACTGTGTTGGTGAATAGTGGTTCATACAGAAGAGAAACAAGACACACAGGTGGGAATACAGTCAAAGAATAGTTGTCAAATTCAAGGAATCATAATACAAAGTTTCATAAAGCAATCAGGAAAGCAGATGTACAGCGTGAAGAAAAAAGATTAAATGAAATAGGTAAATAGGACAGTCTTGTCATCTGCCCTGGATTGTGTAGTATAGCCCAGATTTTGTTTTCCTTTTATGACTGGCAAACTGCATTTGGCAACAGAAAGAAGCTCTAGCAGCTATCCAGGTATGTAATCAAAAATCACTTGGCTCTGACAGCTGATCAGTCTGTCTCCCTTCAGTTAAGGGAAGTCCCTGCACTTGGAAAAAGTAACTCCTCAGAGAAAAAAAACCTTCAGGCACACCAGTTTTGGTAACAATCTGTGTTTAGTTTTAACTTTGAGGTTAATCCATCCCTTTAGGGAAAGTGCAGCTACTTAATGGTAAAAATAACTCTTTTCCTGTTGTGTTTGTGACTTTACATCTAGGGCATGGAGTATCTGGGTACAAAAAGATATGTTCACCGGGATTTGGCAACAAGAAATATCTTAGTGGAGAATGAGAACAGAGTTAAAATTGGAGATTTTGGATTGACAAAAGTCTTGCCACAAGACAAAGAATACTACAAAGTAAAAGAACCTGGTGAAAGCCCTATATTTTGGTAAGCCGTCTTTTAATATATGGAATCATGGCAAGTTTTCAGTTTTTGCAGTTTCAGCCAATTATTTTGCATGTTGTGGAATTTTTAACTGTGAAGTCCAAGTCAGTTGCCCAGCATTGTGAAAGTCACATGCGTGATGTTTGACTTAACAGAGCAGCAGGTAGGACTTTTCAACATATTTTCCAAAAAAACCCCGCTGAAAATTACCAAAATATTTAAAAGAAATAGTATGCAACAGTAAAGGTATTCAAAGATAGAAGAAATCTAAAAGGGCCTCTTGCCCAGGATGCTTTCGAAGTTCTGGTTCCCTAAACACTGGTCGTTTATATCTTCTAGCTGACATCTGTTGGATAGACCCTCTTTGACCAAGTGGAGTTAAATCCCACAGACTGTAATTTGCAAGGATAAAGTGCTGGGTTGAATATTCAAGTAGATGTCTGTATTTGGGCACTAAGCTTCCAGGGAAGGTCTAAGTAACTCCAAAATACAGTAATGGTCCAACAAGCTACACTTAGATGGAAAGGAAAAGAACACCCTGTGTCGCCTGTGGGAGACTGAAGGATTATGAAATGGAAATGTAGACTGTATTTAGAATGCAGAATATATGCTTCAGTTCCATTCTGTAAATACACAGAAATACCTTAGAAAATACATGGGCAGATAACTGTGATAAAAACATTTTATGTCCTGATAGCAAAAGAAAATGCCATTCCGTAAATATGATTTTAGTCTAAATTTTAGTCTGCCTCAGGCACTGTAAAAATTTCATATCTAAAGGATAAATAATACAAGATGTCATCTTAGTGGATATTATTAGGAGTTGTGAAAGTTAAGTCCAGAAGTACCTGGGACACAGTTCAAGGCTCACTGAAAGTGACGGAAGGATGCTTACTGGCTATAATTGTCTTTCAAGGCCTTCTCACATCAAAATCTTGTTTACTCACACTATAGATACGAAAAATAACTACAACTTTGGTGGAAAAAAACCCAAACTTAGACAAAGTTATCTCTAACTGTGTTTGTTTAAGGTGGTTTGTGTTTTCAGTACCAATTAACTATTATTAAAAGATTAGTTACTAGTGAAGGTAGTGGAAGGAAAAAAACCCCACAATCTTACTGAAAGAAATATCTTCAAAACCAAAAAGACACATCTTACACAGAACATGTGTTGCAGGTACGCTCCAGAATCTCTGACAGAAAGCAAATTTTCTGTGGCCTCAGATGTGTGGAGTTTTGGTGTGGTCTTGTATGAACTCTTCACTTACATCGACAAGAGCAAAAGCCCACCAGCTGTAAGTACACAGTTAATGGTTCTCAGAGGCTTTTTGTTTTTTTATTTAAATTTTCAAAAATACATAGATTGTACCTGAATAGGTTGATATTTACTGATCCTTTTCTGGGTATACCTTGGTGTTTATGAGGCAGCATCCAATCTGAAGCAGCAACGTGCTAAAAAGCATTAGTATCAAGCTATAAGAAGGAAAGGAGACCTGAAAATTACCTGATGGTCTACGCAGGTCTTATCCATCCTGTAACTTCTGTTTGAAAATAGTTTTAAATTCTCGCATTATAGATTGTTCTTTCTCGTCCTTCGAGGAGAGTAATCCCAGATGCAAATGTTTCATTGCAATGTGATACATATTTTTAATGTTATTCCAATCTAAAGGTGAGCCAAACAAATACGTAAACATTAAGTTGATTTAAATAAGGTAACCTGAAGTTATTTTGTTGTATTACCAGAACCCAAGTTTGTAAGTTATTGAAGTTCAAGAAAGAAAAGTAGTGGCTTTTTGCAGAGTGTTGACAAGCACCTTTAAAGATAAATTTACAGTAGATGGAGAAAAATACTGCACTGAATAACAGTTCTCCCGTTGGAAATTAGATTCACAATCTTACTTACGCCTGCAGAGGACTGCTAGGTATAACAGAGGAGAGTTTAGCCTTGTGTATTTACTGGAGCTCTCCTCACCCTTGGCCAGTGTCTCAGTCCTGGCAAATGTAGTTTTGAGAGCTGAACAATGATGGTGGGCAAAAATGCACATGGAAGGTCTCTGCATTGACCTCAGTGAACCTCCTAATAATTCAATACAATGACTAAGCTATCAGGGAAGAACTCTCCAAGGCAGGGGCAGCTCTTCCTGCATAATGACATAAACATTGCAGACACCTGGAGTTCTTTAGGATTATGAACTGGTAAAGTCATGGGCTCAGGTGGAACATACTTTGAATAAATCAACTCTACATGTGCATTCACCACTTCATCAGGTTGGTTATCCTATTGGTGTGTATCAAGAAAAATTAATTTTACCATTTAGCTAAAGCAGTCTGTTTAACTGTCATAGTCTTTGTAATTATGCATTGTTTCCCCAGCTTTGGCTATTTGCACATTTTACCAACAGTTGTTTCACATTTTGCTGTCAAGGATCATTAAAGAAATAGACGTATCACTGGAGGAAAAATTCATTTATTTTGTGCTTAGAAATTATTTTCAGTTAATGGTACTTCCTCATTTACTTTTGATCTCTGGTAATCCGAGTGAGATTTTAATCTACTTTTTGGGTTATGTTGATTTTTGGATAGCAAGATTTATCTAAGCCATTTTTGCTGGCTTTAATTATGCTACTGTTTCTGGCCTGTAGTTACTGATTAATCCTGTTAATTTTTTTTATACATCAGTATGATATCTGTTTTCTGTTAGGGATTTTTCAAAGCATCAAGATCTTGTTTCAGAGAGCTCTTCAGAATTAGCTGTGAGGTTTATCCTTTTAAAACCAGTTAATCATCAGATGATGATCAACATTTTTTAAGAAGATTTTTCCCTTACTGCTTTAAATTGTGTATGCATCATCCTATTTTTATATACAAACAAAAAATTCTGTAATTACTGATATGTTCTCTGGACCTGTAATTTATAACTTTATCACTGTTATATACTATTCAATTTATTCTTATTATTGTTTATTATTCTTATAAAGAATTTTCCCTTGGTAAGAATATTGCAGCATCTTTTTTTGTCTTTAAAATTACTTACAACAGTTGGCCTTCTGTTTCAGGAATTCATGCGCATGATTGGCAATGATAAACAAGGGCAGATGATTGTATTTCATTTGATAGAGCTTTTGAAGAATAATGGACGACTGCCGAGACCAGATGGATGCCCTGATGAGGTGAAGTATTGTATTAATATGTTACTATAGTCTGAAAGGTGCTCAGTCACAGTCAGTACCTGGTAAATGCAAACCTTGTGTTTCGTTCTGCTTGGTTTACTGAAGTATTTATAAAAGTGTAATGGCTGTGCTGTTACTTTATCAGTTGCATGATGAATATAATCAAATTTCTTTTCTGATTCTTTAGATTGCATTCCCTCAGAAGTCTTTCTAAACATACAAAGTAGGACTGTTAAAACGACTAACTGCTGTACTGGGGCACTCAGGCTTCTATTTCAAAAACAAAAATTAAGGCAGTGAGATTAGTATATAGAACTTGTTCCATGGAAGGCCCATATAGAGATTCTTGTTCAAAGCAGTGAACTGTGGATTATTCTGAAGTCTGTAACATTTAACAGAAGTATCTTAATACCTACATAAGGTTTTCCACATATAATTTCAAGATTTAAAGAACTCCTTATCTTGATTATTTTACTTCTCTTGCTCTTCCCTCCTCAAGCATAGGAATACCCGTGTTTATCATGTTTATTATTCACTGTCAAGCATTCTCAGCCAAGAGCTACCTGCAGACTGTAGGCACAGTTAAGTACATGAATTGGATTTTTTTATGTTCAGGACCTTCAGATTTGTATTCATGTTCTTCATAGATACTGAAGTTTATATGTATGTAAAGCCAACCTCAGAGCACACAAATTTAATTTGGTGTTCTTTTGTTTTTGCTAATACTCCAGATATTTTAAATACTTTCATACTACTTCTAAGTGTTGTAGTTATCTATTCTTCAGAGCAGGGTGCACTTCAGCTTGAGTCAAATGGGTAGGGCTGGGTAGTAGGTGAATCAGTAGGGAAAGAATGTAAGTAAAATAGTTATGCTGTTTAACATGTAAAAGTTCCAGCTCAGAACGATTACTGTATCCCTTTAAAATCAAGCACACTTGGCAATAAGTTGAGAAATAATCCATTCAATAGTGGAGACAGAGGAGAGATTGGGCTCAAGTGGTCTAGCAGAGAAGAGAAAGAATGGTACACATGGGGCAGGGAAGTCATGGGGGAAGAAATAGAATATAGAGAATGAAAAGAGAAGTCTCTGAAGTAACCTTTCTTGCATTATGAGTACAGCAATTGTTAAATTGCAAAGGTTTGGCTTTTTGTAGATAACCTAAATGTCATATGCATAATATAATAGATGATCTGTTTTACTGAAACTGTATCCAGACTAATGCAAAGGTCTCAATGTCTGACATTTCTTCAGATACCAAAGCAAGACGGAAATGTCTCTCTTGTCAGAAACTGTGCATTTCCAGTTTTGATCCTGAATGGCTGGTCATCACAGATATTAAAATCTTCCAGGTGTCTGTAGCTTACAAGCTGCTTGAGGCTTGCGTCTAAAGCAGCTTGGTCAGTGTAGCAGTTTCACATTTGCTGAAAAATAAGGAACTGATGCTACTTTTTTTCCTGGGAGCTGTGCAGATTCTTAAGCATGTTCTTAAGCAACATGTAAAAAAAATGCTGGAAGTATGAGAAGTTGGTAATAATGATCTGGGTTAGATTTGTGAGAAGAGTACAGAGTACAGAAGAGCCTGGCAAGTTGTTATGTATTGGGTACGTGTTTGGGAAAAGAGAAAACTGTTGCCAAATACCTATTGTAATGGAAATCTCTTCCAAAAATAATCTAAATCTCCTTCTTCTAGAAGTGGGTTCAGTTTGCACAGTAACTTTTCTGACTTATTTCTGATTATGTATGAAGAATAATTTAGAATTTAGTATACCAATGTGGAGAAGTGTATGCTAACATTGCATTTACAAATTTAGAATTTGTAAATCTGACTTTTAGTCAGACTTGTAAAGCATTTGTCATTTTAAATATTTTTTGAGCTTTTCAAAAAAATAAGAGCAAGCAAGAAGATAAAAACTTAGCAAAATAAGGTAAGTCTCTTAAAAGTTTCAAAAACTAGCTGAGTGAATTTCCATACTAACTTTAAAAAAATCTCCTTTTATAATAAGGGCTATTGCAGAGCTTGCTATCCTCACTTCTTGCTGTCATTGGGATCAAGCAGATAAGCTGATGGGTATAGTAAGCCTTTAGCCACACTCTTGTCCCACTGTTGCTTGGAAGCATAAAGTGAAGTTGGATGTTCTTTGGGCCAGTTCAAAGTACCTATAAACTATTTGTAGCATCTGTTTACCTACTACCAATTTTCTTTGTTTCTTCTCCAGATCTATGCTGTCATGAAAGAATGCTGGAACAATAATGTTACCCAGCGCCCCACCTTTAGAGATCTTGCTCAGCGAGTGGATCATATAAGGGACAACATGGGGGGATGAGAAAACTGTTCCTCCTTCAGAGGATGTGTTGGAATGCAGAACAAAATGTACTTGGTCTGCTGTGTATAATTGACATATGTACACATGTGCATCTTACCTTTGCTGGAAGTAAAATCTGTGTGGCAAATATCCTATCTCAATCTGCATACTGAGGAATCCTGCTGGTTTTCTTTATCAGGATATATTTGTTAATATAAGAACATGTTGAAATTCTCAATAGGGAGAGAAATTATTTTTCTAAGTAAAATAATCTAATATATGGTCAGTCTACAATGCCATTACTTGCCTTACGTGGCAATGCAAAAAAGAGGTGACTTAAAATGTGGTGAGATTAAGAGATGAAGAGACTGTATTTCCTTGCTGAAATAAAGATGCACCGATAAGACATCTAGAAGTCTTTTCACACCAAGTATATAGTGACTTGGCACCCTGTTTTGTGTGTTGCACAAGGGCTTGTGTTTGTTAATACAGTTTTATAATTTTTTCATTGTTGATGCAGAAAAGGCTTCTCTATAACAAAATAGAAGTGGTTATGTAACCCAGAAACTTCTAATGTGCCTGTCTGAATCAATTATCAGCCAGCAATATATGCAAAGAGATAATAGGCTGTGTGATGTACTGTAAGTATTTTGAGGGAAAGGGAACAAATTGTTCTTAATTTGGAGAGCCAAAAAACTTACTCATCCATGTGAAAATTTTAATTTAAAATGAAAAAGCAAATATGTTATCCAATTTCTCTTACTCTTCTGTTGAGTAAGTATTAGATGCCCTTTATATAATTGAAGATACAGTGATAACAAGTAGAAATGAAGCCATTTTATACACAGCAGTGTTTCAGTTTGTTTCTGAATATGAAAAAGCTAAACATACTGCTTTTAAATGCTGCTCTTTTCTTCTTTCCATCTTTGTAATTTTCATGCAGTCATAAGTGTATCTATAAATTGGGAACTTTTTAAAGCAGAATTAAAATTTAGAAAATGCCTGGCATTTCACAGTTCCTCACTTTGCTGTTGAGATGATCGCCTTATACCTACCTTCCAGAACACCAAAAAGATTGCTTACAGCCCAGTATCCGATACAGCCAGTCACAACCACATCAAGACTATTTTGTAATGAAGTGGCCCAAGTTGCCTCCTATTTGTTTCTGTGGTAACATCCAACATAAGACTATTTGGAAGGAGGAATTACAAGTGCAATTGCTCCACACTCAGCAGGTGGCAAGGACATGATCCCAGTTATTGACAAGTGGAAGGAGATCAGAGCCACCTGAACAGATTACTTATGCTGCATAATTCTGCTTTTGAAGTAAGTCTAACAAAAGTTTATGGACAAGACAACTCTTCGGTTTTGCCTCCAGGCATAAAACTTGGGGATAATATCATATCTCAAAGCAGTAAAGTTGCAGGTTTTGTTTATTATTAGTACAAATAATTTTATTTTTTTTTACTTAAGCATTATTGTTTGCAAAGTACAATGCTTGTTCTTCTTGAACTTTTGCTGAGAGAAGTTCAATTAAGGGGATATACAACTTAGCAAACTGACCTGACAGATTTGTATTTAAAATGAAGTGTTAATTTTTAAAATTTGTGGCAGTGAGTCAGTGAAACGGGGGATTTCTTTCACTGTGGGGCCTCCTTAGGATTTGTGGTTAACTACATCCATCTTATCAGAAGTTTAAGTACCTCAACTGTAAAAAATTAAAAAAAAATAAATTTAAAAATCCTTACTAAGTGTAACATAGTGCCAGTATAGCAATGTTTTGTACCACTATGATGTTTCTCTCCCACAATCACTCATACAAAATTATGATTTTATAATATGGGAGATTGCTAAATAGGGAGGGCAGCATCAGCCCTCTTTCTGCCCATTGCATTTAATATTTCTATTGGTTTTCTTGCCACCAAGCACTTGCATAGATAATTTTTAAAACTAATTTCACAATCAGTTTTTAAGCTGCAAAGAACTTCAAAGTGCTTTGTTCAACTTAACATCTGTTTTCTCCAGTTCTATACATTGCTTTGAAGATCTAAAATTTTGTGGAAAAAATGTCTTTGCATTTGTAGTCTCAGTTGTGTGTACGTGGGTTTTTTGTAACAAAAGAAGATAAAGCTTTAAAGCATTGAAACAGCATTTTAGCTGGATAACATATGCAGGATTTATGTAAAATTTGCAGTGTATGACACTCAGTAGCTAACTGGTTTCCAATATATAGTAGACTAAACATAATTTATGTAAAAATCTCAGGGAAGTTTGTGTAATGCAATGAAGAAATCTTCCAGTCTGCTATTTTTTCAAGTGAATAGTCTTTTTCTTGTTTACTACAGTATGGCTGATTACATAGTCTATTTGATTACATAAATATAGTGTTAAACTCAAGGATAATTTTTAAGTGTCTTGTGGAATTTTTGTTTTTTATTTCAATACTTTATAATTTTTAGAGGAAGCCATATCTTTACAGTGCAGTCTAATTTTGTGCTGTTGGTCAGGAACATGCAGCCTTTTGTAAGAAGTCCGTCTGTGCAAAGGGCTTGATCATTCAGGATGAGTATTCCAGCTGGGTGAATAGGACCAAGTAGTGCTTAGGACTCTCGGGGCATGTGTGATCACCTGCAGCGTTAATGTTTAGGTCCTGGAGCAGACCAAATGGTTTTCTCAAAAAGCTGTTGGGGATATAAATGCAGTAACTTCGCTGAATTTGCTACTGCCAGTTGTAGTAACCTTTTTATCAAGCAAACAAGAAACACTGCATTTCAAAAGCTCTCAGATCTACAGTGGCATTGTATAGTGCCGTCTTTTTATATAGCCTTTGTATTAACAGACCCGGTTCTTTCATTTAGAAACTTTCTTCAGTTGGCATTGCATTTGTTGTACTTCAGTGTAATTATTATGCTACCCAAAATGCTGTGATTTTTTTTTTTTTGTAGAAAAAGTGCTGGTTTGTGCATACATGACTGCTGCTACGATGTAGAATTAAAATATTAACTACTGCTTTGCACTTATATTGAAGTGAAGGAATTTTTCTGTAAGTGCACAATATATCTTATAGAATCTCTGCAAACAAGTATTGTCTAGTGTACTATTTGTTGTCTCTCAGTACAAATATGTTAAGTTTCAAAATTAGTTTTTAAATATATTCCACAACCTTGCAACAGTCATGTAATAAGCCAGAGGAGGAATGAATTTTCAGGAAAAGAAACTGTATTCTTGTCAAGTCCTAGTATGGATTAAAATCTTCTGTAGTTGAGATAATTGTTACTGAACATACAGATGACTATAACTGTAAAAAGATATGTAAGAATTATTTTGATTTTTTCCAGACATTAAGGTTTTAATTACTGCATTTAGTTGAAATCTTGACCAACTGCCTTGAAATGTATGGGAAAAGATGTGTACTGTATGAAGTGTGAAGAAATGTAACTATCATGTAAAGAAAGGAAGCTTTTCAGGACACCTGGCGGATAGCGAGCATTCTGAGGGCAAAAGTAGAAGCGTAGAGGAACAAAAAGACTGATGGAAAAAGGCTGATGTTCAACACCAAAGAAGCTTTCTGAAATGTGAAATGCGCATGATTTATGAAAAAAAGATGTCTACTGAAAATGCCATGCCGTGACAAATACGTGCTAGTATATTTCTAAACTTTGTATTGTCTGCCTTAAATCTAGAATACTCACAGAGACCTAACCTGACTGAAAAATACAAGATTACTATACCAAAGGAAACTGCTTAAGGTTGTGCCGTACCAGATAGCAATTTTGAAAAGGTTTTTGGCGAAGAAGTTTTTTCTGAATTTTGCTTTTTGAATAAGAGGTTTACAATACTTTATATTAAAGTAGAAAAGGTCCCTTTGGGGAGGGGGTGGGAAGAAGACACGTGCTACTCATGGTTGGACTACAAACATTTGAACACATGGTTTATTGAAGAGAACATGAAAGGGATATTTTTTAGAAAACTGTGTATCGATGCATGAAACTTAACTGTGCGTTTCTTTTGAGTTTGGATAGTGAAAATAAAATAACTAAATACAATGAATGGCACATGCCTGCCAAGATTTTCTTTTATATAATACCTAAAATTAGCTTCTGGTGTTTAAATTGCTACTGAAGAGAGCTGGTCTGTGTGAAGGGGTAGAATACAGCACATACACCTTTGTGACTTCCCCAGAATAGCCGTGCATAGTGTTCATCTTCTGGAAGGAACCTACATGTACTGAATGAAGTAAAGGTGGTATATTGGGTTCCCTAGCAGTAAGACTGGGGTTGTAAAAAGAATTTTAAGTTTTCATTAAGCTAATTATTTTGAGATGAAGAAGCAGTTCCCTTGACTATCAGTGTTTAGAAAGAAGTAAGTGTGTAAGACAGGGACTGCTAAGAAATTGCCTGTTCTCAGGCAGTTATCAGTTCTTTAGAATTTCTAACACAGACTCTTAGGAAACCCCTTCTTGATTTGCGTTACTTTGTCATCTCTCCACATGGCTGTCCTGTAACTTTACATGAAAATCACCACCACTTAACCTTGAACACAGTCGAATGCTGCTGTAAAGTCCAAATGGAAAATAGGCATCTAAGTACAAGCATGCAGGTATATGCTTAAGCTGCTCTGCTGTGGTAGAAGTAAAAATTAAGCTAGTTCAGTTACCCCTTCCCACATGGAAAAGCTGTCTTATTCTCAGAGCAGATTGCCTCAAGATTTTATTATCTTTAATGAGACAGAATACCGTCCCAATGAAGTTCGTAGGCTGTTCCTCCCAACACCAACTGACACAATTGGGGATCTTTAATCCTTCTAAAGAACGGATTTCTGGAAAAACTAAAAGGCTTGAAGAAGAAAATACTGTAGCAGATGTAACATCACGAAGCATGTTGTTCCCTGTGTCATAAAGTATGGGACAATATAGCCTTCAGCTCATTTTCATGTTAGGCAATAGTGCAATGTTCTGCTTGTACCCTGCGATAAATGCACATAGTAGTTTTAATGAGTTCTGAAATTCAGGTTTAGAAACCTATCAGACTGGAGTCAGACTAAGTGGAGCTGTGGATAATAAGGGAAGAAATGAGAATATCTGGTATTTGCAAAGATTACCCCAAAATATTATGTCATACTTTTAGGAAGGATTCAGGAAGGCATTTGAAAGAAAAAAAAAATAGAAACTAGTTATGTTATTTGTATAAAGCAACCAAGGCAGCAGATACTAAATGAGATATTTGTCTATTACAGAGTACTGAGACAGTTGAGTCTGCCCTAGAGATGCTGACAAATTAACAGATATTCTCATAATGCCAATCACGAGGAGTAAGTGCAGAAACATTAAATATTAAGGTTATAGCTAAGTAATACTAATAAAGGCAGGAGAACAAGGTAAAGCTTAAAATACTTCAAGTTTTATTTGACTAATTATTTTGAGCAATGCAGAAATGTCCAGAAGTGGAAAGGATTCACAAACTTTTAGTTAAATTAATACTGCAGTACAGCAAGTACTGCATTCTGGTGAACTGTAGTGTGGGGGGGTTGGGTTTTTTTCAGGGAATGAGAAAGACTCAGTGGCATCCTAAACTGAGTTGTTACCTTAAACTTATGCAAGACTGCAATAGCTAATTTGCTGCATATCTGGTTTTCTGTGTATTCAATTGCATTTTCCATATCAAGCTGTGTCCTAAAACTTCAGCTCATTGAATATCAGTCAAAACCCAAAGCAACTCATGTATAAAAACAACTTGCATTTCCTCTAAGTATTTTCCACTTTCATCTTATAAAAATGTGAAACTTAAAAAAAAAACCAAATTAAAAAAATAAAAAAAAAAAACCCTCACATCCATGTAAGCTTACTAAAAAAGTCAGAGTGGTCTCTGCATTAAGATCACTGCTGAAGGTCTGGGTGGTAACGGAGCTGTTATTTTAGGATTCAGTTTTCACATTTGCATTCTGCCCAAGTCTTACCTGAGACTTTTTTTAATTAAGCAACCTACCTCTCCTCCGAATTACACTGTAGAGGAAGATTTAGCTCAGTGGAATTCTTCAGCCAATGCAACTTTATTCCATTTGTCAAGTTTATCCTTATGAAAAAAAGCTGAGCAGCCTGAAAGGTTTGAAACTGTGTGGTGGTATGTCCTATGCTGGAGTTAAGCCAGATTAAGGTTTTGTTTTGAGAAGGCAAGTGTGTGCACATGTTTAGTTACCATATATTTTCCAGAGTTTCTCATCTGAAGTGCATAAAGGGACTGTGTAGCACCTGAATAACAAGCTTGGCACTACAAGGGCAGGCATGACTCCTGCTTGTGTTAATTCCTGTGTTTGTGCAGGTGGTAGCTGCTCTCAGAAAGCCATGCAACCCGTTTGTGACCACACTGCACATCTGACTTGTGCTCATGTGAAGCAAGTGATGCACTACACAGTATTAACTCTAAAAAATAGGAATTTGAAGGCGAACAGTAGCCTAGAAAGCAAAATTTCTCATATAAACCCAAACAAAATTGGACCAAAACGTAAGAATTGGGGGAATCCAGCTGTATAATAACCCCATACATGCAATCCAGAGAGCCAGATACTGCTGATGCAAACAGGTCGAAAGAAATGGGACTGAAAGAATTAGGTCTGGGAAACATTGCAGTAAGTGGTAAGATCTGAAAGGCATGACCCACTTGTAATCCAGATCTTTTTTTTTTTTTTTAACTCCTCCTTCCTAGAGTATCTGTAAAACTATGGTGCTACTTAAATGCCTTCATAAAAAATCATTTGAGCTACATTTGAAGTAACACAAACTCAAAAGCTTTGCTGCACTTAATGGAAGAAAGACAAAGTTGAACAAGGGAGGTTGGGGCAGTTCGGTACTTGCTGTGGCTGCCTCGTTATGCCTGAACTGCTGCTGCAGCTGGGAGGCTGGTTCCCAGTGTGGCAGGGGTCTGCTCCTCTATGCTGTGCTGCTGCCCGGCATCCACCTGCGCCACTGCACAAGAGCTGGCAGGATGGATGCTCTGTGTGTGGAGTCCCCAGGGTGGATATGCTCGTTGGCGCAGCAGGCAAAAACAAGAGCTGCATGCTTCAAGGGGGGACTCGGAGTGAGTTTGCATACCTGGTTGTTGTTGTTGGGACAACGCACATACAGGTCCCAAGGCACGTATGACCTGGAGCCCTGGGAGCAAGGCTTGCTGACTTAGTCAGGCCCAACTGGAGCTGTAAGGGGAGGAGGATCCCTGAGGCTCCAAGCGACTGTGTGGCAGCCAAGCACTTGCAAGGGCATCGTGTAGGGGACCTTTCTGCGAGGCCTTTGTGAGCCCTGGGCTCACCCTTCTGGCGTGCATCCTTCTGCACTGTGGCTGTGGTGAAGATTGTGGTGGTGGCAGCATAGATAATCCCATTTTTTGTAATGCTATTATTAAAAAAACCTAATTGAGCTAATTAACTAATTGAGCTAAATTGCAATTGCTAGTCAGCAAAAAGCTATAGAAAAAAAGCTATATATTTGCCTCAGCAAAACCTATAGAAAGCATATGTGAGCTTCTAACCAAAAAATGCAGATTACTGGAGTATGAATGAGAGTTCAGGAGCATGAGGTTGTATTTAGAACGCGAATACACAGTTTGAATGGATAGCTGGAATTGAGCTTCCCTATTTTTTGCGTCCATACTCTTGGCTAATATTCTTTTCTTAGTAGAAGAAATGAGTGATAAATGGAAAGCAGAACGGTATCCAATATTGAAAGGTCTTTATGAGATACAACTTAAAATTCAAGTCTGTGGAGAAGATGTAAACGAGTATTTGCACATCAGCAAGGTACTGTATATGCCTTTCATTTCTCAGGACTGAGCAAGGTTTTATTACTTTGCTGTAAGGTGTATAACTCAACGGCCACAAGGAAGTTGATAAGGGGGTATCACAGCCTCTTTACAAAGGCTTTTGGGACACTCCATGTTGCAAGGATCTGGGCAACCATGCTGTTACAGGAACAATATAATATGGAAGAAGGAGGCTGCCCTGGAAGAGCTTTAGCCTCCTGTATTGGGACCATTGGGCCCCTGGGGACCTGTGGCTCCGGAGCTGGTCAATTGGCATCTCCCACTATTGTGCTCAGTTGGTAAGTGTACAAAGATTTGGAGCAGGCTAAGCAGGATTGTGACCATGCTTGTAAAGGTGAAGCCTTGCTTTAGGACGGGAGAGGGGCGGTGCATGAGCACGGTGTACTGCGATCCGGCACAAGGGCGTATGGAAGGGAACACTGAAGTCCAGCACCGCACAGAGGCAGGATGTGGCTGTGGCGGAGCAGCTCCACATTGGAACTGAGCTGCTGCTAAAAAGTCCCGCAGTGAGGCAGATGGGGAGGAGTGAGGTGGTCCCCTGGGCTTAACTCTGCTGCCACATGGGGGTGAAAATTGGGGCTGGTCTCGGGTGATTGTATATGGGTGTGTGAGATAAGTGAGTGAAAAGCCTGTCCCAGGCTTGGTTTGCTTATCAATGTCAAATGGTTTGATGTCACCTACCCCTACCTGAACAGAAGTACACTGTTATTTCAGTGTGCGTTTTCCATTACTGACCTCGTCTACTAGACTGAGGGCCTACAAAGGCATCTCAGGTGCCCTGTAGGAAAACAGACACTTCCCTGGCATTGAATTGGGTTCTGCCATCTGAAACAGCCACCAAGCCACTCACTAACAAAAGGCTTCAGGGCATCAAAAAAAAGCCACAGGAGTGTGCAGGCATTTAAGAAATAGGAGCATCTATGAAAATGAGATGGCTTTAAAATCAAGTTTCAACTAAGAACCAGTTTTAAAGATTTTAAGTTTAGAATGAAAACTCTTAACAATCTTCTATAAGTACCTTTCCCTTGGGGCACCTGTGCAAAACATTCAGATCTCCAAAACACTTTTTTATTCAAATGACCATCTTTGTCTTGCTTTCTTTTGTCTGTATTTTCAAACCTTCTAATTGTGTGGTTGAACAGAGTGGGAGATGTCAAACATACTCTGCTTGCATCACAAATGATGGAATGGAAAACTGAAAATTTTCAGTCAATCTTCAGTAAATCTGATTATACAGGCAAGAGGTCTCAAAGAATTTGTTTCTCTGTAATAAAGAGTAATAAGAAGAATGTAATTATGTCAGATGACTTCAATAAATATACCTGCCATCTTGTAAAAGACTCTCGGAAGAACTGGAAATGTGAGGAGAACCTAAAGCTGGATTAAGTATGCCAGAAGAAAAAAGCATATTATTGCAGAGTTGTATCAGAATTGCTGCAAGTCAGACAATCTAAACAAGGGTTGCAAAAAAAAACCTGTTTGAGTTCAAAGTGTGGGATCAGTATGTATTTTAGGTACATATAATCAATTTTAGCTGAGTGATTGAATGCTGTATGGTGGGAGAAAATTAACATCTTATTTCATTCCCTCTGTACTATAGCTGCCATCATATTACTGATTTCTTAAAAAGAAAAAAAATTCTACAAATGTAATAGCTATTAGTGATTTTGCTATGCCACTATAATCTTGTCTACTGTTTCACTGAACCTAGACAACTCACTTTAACTTTAGTCATATATATACAAAATAATTTTTACAGAGCTGTTGTAAAACTTTATTAAGAAATTAAATATTAACAAATCAGATATTTACATTAGTTAAATATAACTGTGTATACAGCTCACTTGTATTGCAGTTCATTTAAAATTGCAGTAATTTCACCCCAGCAAGAACTCCAGTTAGCAAACATCAAGTGTGTTATTGAGCACATCTAACTCAAACAGTGAAACCACAAAAGCTAAACAATTATGTCAAGAGGAGTTGAAAAGAATAGCTATTAAATGTGGATGCAGTATGTGTTGCCTGAGCTACAGCTGACGAGCTCTAACTATGTCATTTTAAAGAGTCAGGTCACTGTTAGAAGTGGCTTCCCCTCACAAATACTGATCTATCAATTAAAAATGTATATAAAACTTAACATTTAGCTCATGTACAGCAGCTTCTGTATAGCAAGTGTGGAACTTACAAATAAGCACAAGCAGATTCTTGCCTCTTAAGAAAATGTAAGGTAAAACCAAAGCTTTGCTTCAGCCTTCAACAGAAGAGTATCTGACATGAGGACATAAATCCCTCTATTCACTTATTCAAAGATACTGCTATTTAAAAGGATGTTTTGATAGCAAATGAAAAAAAAATGGTTTCCAAGGCTGAAAAGAACTTCTCCATTAAGGACTGACCAGGTTGGAACCCTACTGCGAACTGAATTCCGAAACAGGGGAAAGGAGGGAAAAGTTTGGCAAATCTTTCAGAAGTCATAGGAGAGTTTCCAAGGTGACAGAATACCAAACTCCTTAGATGTGGGGACTGTAAAGTGAATTTTAAAGGAACTGACATAAGTACATTTTCAGTATAAATGCATAGTTTAGACTAACAGACGGAGATCAAATCAAGTGATCACAATCAAGTCATTTTATCACACCACATACCACTTACTAAGTAGCCTGAATTGGTAGTTTTCTGCTAATTGTAAAGAAGTCATAATTATGAGATCCCACAAAACCGATTAGGTTTTTTTTTATATCTTTCCAGATCTACCTCTCCTGCCATACTGAAGTTATTCTTGGTAGATATTTGTCCAATATGCAGTGAGGATAACCTCTGTGGGAAGGCCATTCCAGCAATTACTTTTCTTGCTCTTAAAAAGTCTTTTCTGATTCAAAAATACATGTCTATAGTCTAAACACATTGCTCCTTATCCTACACTGGTTGTGCAAAATTTCTTTCTTTCATTTTTACTGCTACCTTTGCACAGCTGAAGACTTGTGCAAGTTCTTGCCTCAGCCATCTTTGCTCTGTAGAAAACAACGGCAGTTTCTACATTCTTTCCATATAAGCCATATTTTTCTATATCTTTGATAATCCTTGTTACTGCTTTTACAGACTTCCTCCCTCCTGGATTGTGGTGTCCAAACCTGGGCATGGTACTGAGGGCCTTATCTGTTCCCAGCAGAAGAAATAATTCACATATGTGCAATTAAAAGTCTCATTCATATGTTCCTGTATGAAGTTTGCCTGTTTTTGATACTGAATATCTTGGTATTGTTACCTCATTCTGTGATCTCCTACATACCCAGATTCTTCTGTGTAGCCAGACATCCCTTGTATTTATGCTTTTGATTATTCCTTAAATGTAGGAAATAATTTCCCTAATTTTTGAAGATCAGTCTGAACGCTTCCAATGTAATTCTAGTCCCTTCCTCTTTATTGCAGTCTGCAAAGTCCTCTGCATCTGTTCTCTGCTTCTTTCTGCATCTTCGTTGTCTCTCTTCCTTCATGCAGGCAATTAATGAAAATGCCAAATAGTACTAGACCAAAGAGAGGATGTTCTGAACTGAGTTTGGTCTGTCTCCCCTCCTTGACAGCATACCTTTCATAAATGGCTGGAATGCCATACTAAGAGGGTCTGACAGTAGTCCTCTTAGTAATAGTTCAGTTCAGTTTGTGTTATCCTGAATTATTTGCAAGGATTGTCAGTTTTGATGACAAGATATATAACATTTTTGTTACCTATGCAAACAAGATTTGATAACTTTTTTTTAAATTCATGATGGTTGCTCTTCATCGTCTTCTAAGTACCTGCACGTTGTTTATTTGACTGTTTGCTACATTTCCTCTTGCCCCCTGAATTACAGTCAGACTGACTGATCTGTAATTCTCTGCCCACTTTTTAAACAGAGTTTGTATATTTTTTCCTACCACCTGGAAGCTTTCTTGTCCTCTTTGAGTTCCCAGAGGTAACTCTTGTTGATTCTGCAGTCTCAGCCTGAGGGATGAACCCAGCTTAACAAGACCACTTTGAATCATTCTTTCACTAGGGGTACACTTGACCTCTAGCAATACTTTGGTTCAGGCTGACTAAGGAGTAACAGACCTCATGCCCTGCGATGAACTGGCGAGCTGGAAAGCTCCTGGATCACGTACAAGGGAGTGAAGGTGCCTTGGAAAAATATTTTGAACCGTGGTTTCAAGACCCAAAAATGCAAGATAACTAACATACAGAACAAGATACCAGAGCTTAAATGAAGACATCTGTCTTGTCTGTGCTGTTGACTAGCAGCCAATTACTTCACCCTATGTATATTACCATCAGGATGGGCCCAGTTGGAGCTCTCCTTGGACTGCAGCTGGACTGCATGCCAGGTCACTCTCCCCTTGAGCAGGGATGCCTCTCAAGGTTCAATATTCCTTACCTGAGACTGAGAGATCCTTCCTTACCCAAGGCAGAGAGATCCCTTACCCACAACAGATCCTCAGTAAGTGACTGATAGTATGCAGAATTAATGCTAATGAAAACTTCCTAATCCATGTAGCTACTCAGTATTATTACAAACATTGTCTAGATAATTCCATTAGGTATAAACCATTGTCCAAGTCTGAGACTAAGATTCGACCTAGCCATAGCTAGGCTCCATAAGGAGTTAAGAAGGCAAGGGGGTCCACTCTGAACCTCGTGACTCAACAGGAGGGTCTTCCCTACTCTTAGTGTCTCCTGTGTCTGTGTGGATCATTGTAACTCAAGTGTAACTCAATTTTCCTTTGTGTGTTTCTTCCATGAAGTAATTAATAAGGTGAACCTTGCCATCCAACTTATTGAACATTGTCAAACCACTGCTAAAATCTATTAAATTCCATTGAACTGCCAATTATTTTTACCTCAATAAACCATAGAATTGTAGAATCATTTGGTTGGAAAAGACCTTTAAGATCGAGCCCAACCATACCTGTCTGCTACTAAACCATGTCCCTAAGCACATCATCTACCTGTCTTAAATACTTCCAGGGATGAGGACTCAACCACTTCCCTGGGCAGCCCCTTCCAATGCCTGATAACCCTTCCAGGGAAGAAATTTTTCCTACTATCCAAACTAAACCTCCCCTGGCGCAACTTGAGGCCATTTCCTTTTGTCCTGTCAGTTACTTGGGAAAAGAGACCCACACCCACCTCACTACAGCCTCCTTTCAGGCAGTTGTAGAGGGCAATCAGGTCTCCCCTCAGCCTCCTCTTCTCCAGCCTAAGCAATCCCAGTTTCTTCGGCTGCTTCTCATAAGACTTGTGTTCCAGATCCCTCACCAGCTTCATTGCCCTTCTTTGGATATGTTCCAGCACCTCAATGTCCTTCTTGTACTGAGCAGCCCAAAACCGAACACAGTATTTGAGGTGCAGCCTCAGCAATGCTGAGTACAGGGGCACGATCACTTCCCTGCTCCTGCT
>BOSO01003595.1:0-46563 GCA_018403395.1 Gorsachius goisagi | reverse complement strand
ATATTCAGCCGGCTGTCAACCAGTACCCCCAGGTCTTTTGTCACCAGGCACCCCTCCAGCCACTCTTCCCCAAGCCGGTAGCTTGCACGGAGTTGTTGTGACCAAAGTGCAGGACCCGGCCTTGTTGAACCTCATACAGTTGGCCTCAGCCCATCAATCCAGCCTGTCCAGGTCCCTCTGTAGAACCTTCCTGCCCTCAAGCAGATCAACACTGCCGCCCAACTTGGTGTCATATGCAAACTTACTGAGGGTGCACTCAATCCCCTCATCTAGATCATAGATAAAGATATTAAACAGAACTGGGCCCAGCACTGAGCCCTGGGGGACACCGCTTGTGACCGGCCTCCAACTGGATTTAACTCCATTCACCACCACACTTTGGGCCCTTTCTTTCACAGAATTGGCCAATTTTCACCTAGTTGGGCTTTAGCCCTTCTAATTTTCTCTCTGCATGACCAAAACATATTGCTGCTTCTCTCTGTTGAGTGAGGTGTATTCCACTCATCCGTGACATTAGCCTAGTCTAAATTCTCAGCTTAGCCATGCGGTTGTGCTAGTTGATTGTACTTGGTAATCTCAGTAAACACTGGAGCATGGGTGGAGGCATTAGATACTTTTTCTTCTCTATGTCATGATTTGTTTTAATGCTCCTTTGTTTTCCAAAAATGATGAGTGTGTCTTGGTCATTCTTTCTTATGATGCCAACCATGTCCAGCATTCTCAGCCCAGCCAGATTTTTTGTGGTGGTTGTAATTAAATAACACATTTAATTTGTTATTAATTCTCCTCCAGTTGTCTTCACCATCTTCTGCAGAGTGCTTCAACACCTTTCCAGAATTCTCTGGGTAGTCTGTGTCCTTCTGTATTGTTTTGTCATCAAAATTATAATTTAAATTTGCCATTAGTATGAAGTTTTATGCTTTTGCTAAGTCCTTTGGTCAGCTGGAGAAAGACTCATCTCTGTTACCTTCTTTATTTACAGCCTACTGGAGTCCCCCTACATGACAGCAATACTGCTTTTACAGAGAAATTTTTAGTCACTCTAGCCTCCGATAGCCATTCTGGACCAAAGAATAGGCATACACATCCTTGAAACAGCCTTTTAGTCTTAGCTATCTTTCCTGAACAGACCGTACTTGTCTGTATGAACTAGTCAACCAAATCTCTGTTGTGCTAATTAAGACATGATTTTGAATATGATTTAAGACATTTGGCCATTCCTGTTTCCTATCCTCTTGCATTACTATGTAATAAATTAATTATTGTGTGTGTATATAAATATATATGCTAGTTATCTATTAGTATATAATGAACAATAGCATATAGTGAATACATATCTGTATATAATGAACTAAGCTGTTTCTGCTTACATCTCTCAATACCACATTAGGAAACTCCTTCCTTCTGCATCGAAGTCTTTATATGCTGTCTTGTGTGTGACTCCTTGGTTTGTATCCTTTCTGCAGCCAGCCCCCGCTGCACTCCTGCAGGGAAATCCCAGGGGAGCGCAGGCTGGCGGGACCTCGGCAGGGCTCCTGTCGCACACCCTGCCCACAGCAGGTTCAGCTGCGGGCTCAGACCAGGCTCCTCAGGCGTTACCCAGGCAGGGCCTGAAAACTCCTCAAGGCTGGAAGTGGCACCACCTCTCTGCATCCTGGCCTCACTGTTGGGCTGTCCTTGTGGGCACAAGACTTCTTATCATCTTGCGCCTGAGCCTCTGGTGTTTCCCTTTATGACTGTCATCTCTCATCCTCTCACTGCGTACTGCTGTGAAAAGCCTGGCACTTGATGACCTCTTCATAGGTAGCAGGGGGCTGCATCATGGGGGTTTTTTTGGATCCTCTAATTACCTATTCAGGTCAACTAATTTAGTTTAGCTATAATCTAAGTTCATGGTTAAATTTCGGCTCAAAGGAAAAATTTAAGAGATTATTGGATGCTGGAAGTCTGAAAGAGAGAGTAGTTAAGCCAAGTTAGGAACACAGTGAAAGTTCACTTACATACACTTCCACACAAAAGAAGTGTACTATGAGCAGGACAGGTGCTTTTTGGAAGCCCAAGTCACTGTGATTTGACGAGGCTTGCATTTAGAATAGGTACACAGCCCCTCGAACCAGAAAGGTGTCTCAGCTGTCATCAGCCCGTTGTAGAACACCAGCCCCCTACTCTGTTACTGAAAGACTCCAAAACCCACAGCTATCGCATTTCAGCAGGATGGGAAGGTTGACCGGCCTACTGAAGTCTCTGATTCCTCTTGGCACCAGAGACAAAAAGATGCAAAACTACAGAGGCAGAGAAGCACTTCAACAGTGGTCTTTTTGTGCCCAGACTCATTGCTGCTGAGCTGAGTAACTTCTGCATTGCCAGAAGCACTATCGTCACAGGCAAATGCTTTACACCAGGTTGCTGACACAGGGAACAGCTTCATGCTAGCACTGACTAAGCCGCTAAGAAGGGTACCAGGAGAGCTGAAACCATGGTGATCCGGTGCAGATGCAGAATGTGTGATCTTACTGCACTTCACTTTCAGCTTGTCTGGACACAACAGTTTGTGAAGAGGCACTCCTCAGAGCCAGACGGGATGCGTCACTGGCTGGCTGAGGTTTCGCAGAAACTGCAAGGACCTGGAGAGTCTCAGGGCAAAGAGTACAATCCAGCAGAGGCGATCCAGAGAAGGCAAAGAGGCACATCTTGCTGGGGCCTGTGAGGCTGGCCTATTTTCAAAAGCAGTACCCAGAAGTTTTTTAAGCCCAAAGTCTGGAAGCCAGGGATTTTTTTCTCATCTGAATTCCTGTACGTGAGATATGTTACCTCAGCCGTGTTAACAATGATGTGCTCTCGAAGAGTCATAGATACACATCGGGCTTTACACACTTTAAGGTTAAAACATTAGAGTAGGCTGCAGTTGAGGAACTTTTAGCATTGCAAATCAAGTACAAAAAACTTCCAGGAAAAATGTAGATAGCAGGCAGGTTAGGTGGAGGAAAAGAGGCTTGTGCACAGGATGGTGAATTTACTTTCCTTCCTGTTAGTGCTGGTACTCTAGAATACATAGGTGAGAAAACAGCACTGGACAAGCACGCTTTGATGGTACAGTGTTGGAAACCACAACTTGATTAGAAAGCAGGTGGCACAAAGCAGTCAGAGTAACAGACAAGTAACTCTGTTGGAGCTAAAATCCAGGGAAAGGAGCTCAGGTGTTTGTTCCCAAGATACAGAAAAGCTGTGCAATGAAAAAGTTCATTCCACATGTGATGGCAATGTAGTGCAAATGAGAAAAGGACCCCCCCCTTGCAGCTACTTGCTGATACTGGTGAATGACCATCCAGAATGATAAACTCTTGCAGACACACTAATAGCGAATGAGCTGATCTGTTGTTTTCTACTCATGCACTCAAAGT
Source organism: Gorsachius goisagi (assembly GCA_018403395.1). Classification (NCBI taxonomy): domain Eukaryota; kingdom Metazoa; phylum Chordata; class Aves; order Pelecaniformes; family Ardeidae; genus Gorsachius; species Gorsachius goisagi. The sequence continues at coordinate 43,162 of BOSO01003595.1, read as the reverse complement.
CAGCTTTCAGAAGATGGTTCACGCGTCTTAATAGATTACCCAGAAATCAGACACTTCCTGTGGGTTAAGATTACATCCAGTGGGACTGCAATGCCTGTAAATAGCAAGTTGCTTTTCTCAATAGCTGATTGCTCTGTGAATTAAATGGGTGGGGAAAAAAAAGCTTATTTCTTGTGAAAAAGCCTATCTTTCTGAACCACGACGGTAAGCACAGTGTGTTGCTTTGACCTGCTGCGCTCACGTTTATGCTGCTATGTACATGCAGCCATACTCCCAGAGGAGCTTCCAGCAGAGACGATGTCCTTTTGGCCTGCTATTTGCATCAATATGCCAACTCAGTAATTATTTCACATTCTGAGCTGTCTGCTCCAAAACGCGTTTGCTTCTCCCACACCTCATTTTACATAAAATGTTTTCTTCTGGTCTTAAAAAAAAGTGTGCTTGGACACTGAGTCATGTGAGCAGGAGCAGATTGCATCCTCTAGACCTGTTGCAATCGAGTGACACGATTGTCACCTGTGGTTACATCGCAAAGAAACCATTATAAAATACGGCCTGTCCCCTACCCCTCCCCACCCCTAAACCTTAGAGGCCTTTGGAAACTCAGTTTGCTTGAAAACAAAGAAAACCTTTGCCCAATTTAGTGTACACACAGAATCAAACACTGCCTTACTCTAAAATACAGACTGAATTTCAGTCTGCCCCATGTATCTGTGCCATGGCTGACGTGCTAAAGCCATTAAAGACTATGACAAGGCCTATTACAAAAGCCAGTGAAAACATGGATTTCACCATTTCTTGGGGTTACGATGTGTTTTGACTCATACCTCTGAAAAATGCCTGCTTATGTCAGATAACGACTGATTTTTCTATTTATAATTCTGTCTCAGCAGGAAACAGTTCATCTTGAACACTAATTTCCACTACAACTATTTATAGTTTTACCAATGGGTTATGTCTCACCTACCAAGTTAAACTCCAGATTGTTCTGTCCAAGACTTAAGCTCACAAGTTTAAGGTTTTAACTACATCTTTGTTTCACTCAGGATGTAAGAAAGCCTGCTCACTATGTACGCAGGCTGTGTACCTGGGCAGACCAGTGCTGCTGGAGCAAGGAAGCAGAATAAACACCATATCCACCTCTCCCAATATTACTTTTTAAAACCTTGGCAGAAAGTTTTCTAGCAAAATGAACAATGCATAGAGCTTCATCAAGCATGGCATTTCCACATTTTCCCTTTTCTTCAGGATTCTATGTACCATTTAGCCTTCACCTTACTCCGGAATCTTAACTCCCAAAGCCCTTGATCCTACTCAGAAGTAAGAAATACTTCCCCCCAAATGCCTCCTGTATTTATTCTTGGAAATCTTGATCTAAACTCAGAGTCTCCAAACCCAAAACTATTTGTGAGGCAAAGTTGCTGGAAGCTACACTGTACAAGTTTAGCTAGCCTGTTGCTGAGGAAACTGCAGCAGAACTTCACAGTTACCTTCTCTCAGAGTGACAAAAAGCACCTTACGGTCACTGTGTGTGTAGCGTAGAAGAAAACTTCTTGCTAAACACTATTGTTACAATGACAGGAGAGATGGTGCTTTTTAGCTGGAAGGTAACAGCATTCATAGTGAATGCCCATTCTGCCCAGTCTCTACCAAATAAAACTGACATGGTTTAAAAAAAAAGAAAGGATTCACAGATGTCTAAGTGCTGGAATAGCAATAATATCTAGGGAAATGGATAAAGGAGTAATGCAGTAACTTCAACTAAGCAGTAGTTCAATCAAAGAACACTTTTTGAAAGACAGTTTGAAGAACAAAGCTTAAGGTAACAACCGTGCAGTTGAAGCTGCAAAGCATACTCGAGTCAACTGCTGCTACAAAGCTGCATTAAGTTACTGTGAGCATCATAAAGGTCAGGAAAAAAAACCCAAAACCTCAAGTCAACAACAACATAGCTAGAAATAGAGTTTGTTACAGCTGATTAAGAGAGCCAGGAAGGCAAAACACTTAGAAACTACAAAGATTAAATCAGCTATTTATAGAGTAGCAATTAGCAACTTTTAAATGTCTGAGTGCCTGTACAGTAAGTTACTTGAAGCACATCCACCACTCTCACTTAGCAGCAGAAGGAAAAAAAACAAGGGCAAGTAAGGTAAACAAGGAATAATTAAAGTGTTAATACTTTAGCCACTAACTATCAAAGCTCATCCATGAGTACGAAGAAATATTGAGGCTGCAAGCATTGTATTGCGGTACAGTTTCTAGAAAGATGATATTCCATAAAAGAACTCTGCAATTACAAGGAAATGGAAAACATGTGGTCAAAATAATCAGCAAGCTGGGTCATCAGTGTTGAGGGGAATTTCAACTGGCAAAATATCCTGTCTGTACAGCTTTGTACCACGAATCTCATTTCAAGAACATCGCTGGATGTTCCTTCTGTTGACAGAGAAAGAACAATTGGGTAACGCTTTGTATAATTACACTTTAATGAAACACTGAAGTTCTTCCTAAAGTGTTACAAAGTTATAATATACATTTGTCATATAAGTGTAAAGACTTGACATTGAAATGAAAATACATAGTAAAAAATATAGATTAAAAGTTACTGCAGCAAAACAAAGTCATTACAATTACACTTGTGAATTTTTTTTTTTTTTAAGAAAACCAGCAATATTGACCAGCACATACAGACAAAATAAAATACAGTGAGAGTTTTCTTCCTCCGTATTCGATCAAGTAGCACTGCAACAAACACTGATTTCATGCATACGTGCAAGGAGGATTTTAAACTCTGCATATAGTACTAATTTCAGCTTTTGTACAGCCCCATTTGCAACACATTCCTGCCAAACCCAGAGATTCTCGTTTTCTTCTGGGATACCTAGCCCAAAGATAACTTGACCCCATGGGGTCTGCAATTCCTGTTCCTCCCCGGTCCTTCTGAACAGCTTCTTCTACCTGGTGAACAAGTTCTTTGAAGTCATCTGCCACAGGTAGATATTCATTATAGTCATTTGAACTATACAAGTCCTTAAACATCTCCCATCCAAGAAACGGGCTGCTTCTCTGCAGCTGCTCCACTTCAGGACCCGAAATTGATTGCAGCTTGAAGTTCCCCAGTAGTTTGTTACTTGCTGTTTGTGCAGAACCTGTTTAAAAAGAAGACTAAGTTCAGACTGCAGAAGTATCAGAAGGACCACGTAGCTCTAAGAAACAGCAATAAACCCCATTCAGTTAGTAATAAACAAGCACTGCTATCTAGAAGAACAGTCAAGTACTGCAGAGTCTCTACTCCGTGATTTACTTATAGCTTAGTTTTAGGGGAATCTTTATGTTTTAAAGGCTGTGCTGCCCATTAGACATGGAGAATAGACGTAATGAGGTATAGACATCCTATCACAACTGCAGTGTTACTGATATAGAAGTCTCGATATGTGGCTCATGAATCAGATTAGACGGCCTCTCTCCCATGCACAATTGCACAAACTAGCATCATATGAAGCACGAACATAGGGAGGACTAAATAAACAAATATTGTTATGTCAGCTGCTTCTGACAGACTGTATTTTTCTATAGCTTTTTTCAGTTGATGCTTTCCACTCATTTCTTTCATTTCTCAAGGCAGAGCAGAGGCTTGCAGAATTTACTTAGAAACACACTTTGTCTCACTTAAGTTTTCACAAAAATCCAGCTCTACTCCCTTTCACCTCATACTCTTCCTCTTGGTTTTACTCCCGCAAGGCAAGTGGCATTGCTTAGTTCAGCTAATGTGAAAAGCAGCTCCTTCAACCCTTGAGTTAAAAAAAATCCCAACTAAGTGTTTGTCTTGTGGTCTTAACACTGTTGATGTTTTTTGTTTCAGAAAGCTGAAAGAACATGAGAACATCTGGTGAAGGTTATCTTTACTTTAATATGGCTAATGAATATATCGTAGCTAACTTCCAGATAGAACAGCTGCCTGAATATGTACAAAAGTAAAAGTGGTTGTAGCTACTTTACTAATTAGACAGTAACTGCTATTTAGTAGTCTTTTGGGGCAGGGAAGACTTAGTTAGGCAGTATGCAGCACAGCAGGGGCTCCTTGGTGACAGATGCTCTCAGAAGCTGCTGTTAATAAAAAGGAAAACAAAGTTCACTGGGAAAGAACACAATCCCAGCAGAGGCTGTATATATGCAACTTGTTACAATAACAAGGTAACTTATATTTTGCTCAACCTGTTGGGAAAAAAAGCCAAGCAAAAAAACTCCTGAGACGCCTGAAGTCCTGGCTTCATTAACTGCCGGAGGTCCGATGTTATTTCATTAATAGCACATTTAAGCAGGAAAAAAAGCTCTTCGGTTGCACATTTTAGCCATAATTCCAACTTTTGTCCCTGTTAAAAATGTTATATCACTATTCAAAACATCAATATAAATGAGAGTCATCGTTTGAAATTACCCTGTTACATTGCTCCAGTTTGAGGACACAGCCCCAAAAACGTCTGTCTACAACTTTGTTAATATATTGGACTTGGAACACGCGACAGCAAAATCCCCTGAAGAGTTTCACCAAAGATCCCTAAAGCAGTTCTTGCTGTTAAAACTGTAACCTCAAGCACCGGAGAGCCCCATCCACCCTCCAGCGTGCCGACTCTTTAGCACAGGGCAGCACAAGCGAGTGACAAAAAAAAAAAAAAAAAACACCACAAAAACCAAAAAACCCAAACGGTTCCCCATCCGTTAACGCCCCCGGTACAGCCCGGAAAAGGGAGGAGAGCACGGCCTTAAGGCTCCTGGCAGAGAGAGGGAAACCTGAGCCGGGTCTCCCCAGCCCGAAGAGTCACCGAGCTCCGGGAGGGGGGCCAGGCCGTACCAACAGACACTGCCTACCGCCTCCAAGGGTGCACCGCACCGCCCTGCACGGCCAAGAAGAAGAAGAAGAAAAGTCTGATTTACTGTTTGTGGGGGGTTTGAAATAAAAAGAGTTCAGCGAGCGCCGGCCGCCGGCGGGGCTGCCCGGCCCTGTGCAGAGCAGCGCCTCTGAACGGCCCGGGCAGTTTGCGGGCTATCCCGGCGGGCGGCGCCTCAGCCACCGCCCGCTCTTTCCCTCCAAACTTGCGCGTTTCCCTTTCGAAGTCGCGGGAAACGCCGACCAGCATCGCGGACGAGGCGGGGAGAGAGAGACGGGGCCGCTCCCGCCGCGGCTGAGGGCGGGGAGGACGGCGACGCCCAGCGGGCGCTCACCCTCCCCTGCCCCCCGTTCCGCCTCACAGGACCCCTCCCGAGCGAGGCGAGGCGCCCCGAGAGCCACCGTCGCCCCTGGGGCTGGTCAGGCCGCGCCGCCGCCCCGGGGCCGCCGGACAGGGCTGCCCCGTCCCTCAGCCCCCGCCCGCTGCTCGGGCACTCACCGGCCGCCGGCGCCGGCTCCGCCGCCAGCAGGGAGAGCCGCTTCCAGCGGGACCCGCCGCAGGTGAAAATGACGGCGCGGATGAACTCCCGGCCGCACAGCTTCACCCCGTACCCGTCCCCCTCGCCCGTGGGGAGCACGGCGGCCGCCGCGCCCCGGGCGCTGGGCTGTCCCGGCGGCGCCGCGCAAAGCAGTGCCGCCGCGGCGCAGAGGAGTCGCAGCGTGGCCCCCATGGCGCCGGCCGCAACCCCCGTCCCCGTCCTCCCCCTCCCGCGGGTGCGCGCTCAGGCGGAGCGGCCGGCTGTCCGCGCTCACGGCCTCGAGCCCAACCGCCGCCCCGCGTGCACCACCGCCGCCGCTGCCCGCCCGCCTTTTATGCGCTGAGGGCGGTGCCCAGTCCCCGCCCCGGCCCCGCCGACCGCGCCCCACGCCGGGGCGAGACCCCGGCCCGCCCCGCCCCCGGCCCACCGCTGCTCTCCGGGCGGCCCCCGCGCCTGAAACCGGCGTCGAGGCGCGCTCGGGCAGGAGTGCCTCCTCGCTCTGTCCCTCCTTGGCCGCCGCGGCTCCTCACCCCGCGGCGGCGAAGCACCCCGCCTTCGGCCTCCCTCCGCGGGCTGCCGGCTCCCCAGCGGGCCGAGGACGTGTTCCATCCCCTCTGCCGGGCACTCTGTCGCCGTCTCAGCTTTTCCTGTGTGCGATCATGTACCGGTTGCCGATGCCCCCTCGAGTGACTCTTAAAACGTGAAAAACTTCTGCTCATCTGGTTTTTTTCCCCTTGCAGGTCTAGAATCTGCATAACTACTCCTGCATCCTAAAAGTGTTGGCTGAAGCAAAAAGGCAGGAGCAAGTAAAGTGAGATAAACATGCTTCTGCAGAACTACTTACTTAAACTGTGGACATCTGAGGTGGGATTTTAAAGCCTGAATTCCTCTCGAATTTTTAGTTCTTGAGACCGATGTTCAGTGGCAGCCGTAGACACCCTAGTGTGCCGAGATGCCTTGGCTCCAATGTGCGTGTCCTGGGGATGCAGAGCTCCATGCCCGTGTGTTTCACCAGCAGCCCCCAGCGGGCTCTTGCTGACAAGGATGGTGTTCTTCTGACTCACCAAGCAGGACTATGCGCCCTGTGAAAATAAACTTTGCTTTTGGGTTTGTGGGTTGTTTTTTTTTTTTCCAGCACAATAGGACAAGAAGTGGCTGCTGGCTCCTTTTATAAACAACCATGCTGTGGAAAATCAGAAATGTTCATCTCTTTAGAAATATGAAGCTGTTGTCCATAGATCCTTTTGCATGAGGGCTGTGCTTTCTATCCATTGAGTACTGTTAGTGTGTAGAGAAAAACCCTGAAAACTCAATCTAGAGGGAGAGCACAAAGACAACATGTGTCCGCAGCCTCGTGTACAACGGTGAATGACTCACCTGTGCTGGCAGAGAACAGATAGACCCGTGTGTTTTACACTGAGCTGGGCCTTAAATGTTTTAGACGGCGGTACCGCTCCAACAGTAGACACTAGCTATCATCCAGGCTGTTACCAGGATGCAGCCCCCAATCTGCAATTTTTCCTGAAGAACAAAAACTTAATCTGCTTCTCCCTCAGTTAAAGTCTTAACTGCTATTCTGCTACTGACAAGTTCTGGAGGGGTGATCACAACTTGCGTTCTTAAAGAGAGCAGCAGCTTGATCTTGTTGGGGTCGTGGACTTTTTCTGAAAATACCCACCACGTCAGGTGAACTTACCTGTGGACCATAAGTAGTCCTCTAGGCAAGGCCATTGTCTTCAGGGACCGGAGAGCTGTAGTCACGTGCAAGGGCAATGAGGCGTTGCCATTTCAGGGCAACAAGGAAGGTGCCTCTTGAATCAGGCAGTGACTGACCTGGTGATTTATTTATCTTGTAACCCAATATAATTTATTTTATACACTCCTTCAATGCCCATACCCAATACTGGAGCCAGTCTTTAAAAGCAGCAAATTGTCAGATGTGTCTTTCTCAGAGTTTTTACCAGGGAATTTCGAGAGAGGTCCCCAAATAGCACGCTGATTTGTCAATCTAGATGGAAAACTCCTGACGCTCCACATGCTTTAGTTTCAAATTTAACTGGACCATCAGTTACTGCGGCACCACACCTAACTATCCCTAAGCAAAGGCAGGTATGATGGTTAGTTTCTTTTGTCAGAACCTCATTTTTGCAACTGTCTGAAGAATGTAACCTCTGACTACAGCTGCTAAATGGCAAGCACTCAAAAGACTGGAAACCAAATAGTTCAAAACAGTTTTTCTGACCTGCCCTGCTTCTTCGTCAGGGCTACTGAATGTGAAAGACAATACTTTCCATGGTGCTTGTTGGTAGGTGATAGAGCACGAGTTGTCAAAGAGGCCTTGGAGGGAATGTCTTTTCAAGACATTCATAACTCCTCAGGGGAGCCCGCAGTGCAGCGCTCTTCATTGCTCTTCTTGTTGAAAAGCATGGGCTGCGAATGCTCTCTTGCTACAATTAAAAACTGCAACAACAGACAGCAAGTCAATGAGGTTTAATAAGGATCATATCTGAATGAGCTGGTAGAAGTTTGACATTGCTTTATGTTACTATGCTTCATGCAGTTTCACTAGTAGGATGTTTTTCCTCTAGCCATATTTTAGTAACATTGCCTTTGCATCTTGGGGTTTTGACTACATCTACTGTGATTTGAATGGTAGGTTACAAAGAAACTCACTATGTTAGTCGTGCAACTGTAAATCATACAGGATTTTTATACAGAAAACTGGCAATCTCTCAGTAATTTGCCATGAATTCAAATGAAGTCAGAGGCTAGGTTTGTTTATCTGTTTATCACATCTAGAAAAACTTCTTCTATTCCAAACAATATGTGCAGAACAAAATAAATATCTTAAATACAACCAATCTGAACTATCCATCCAGCTGCTTACTGTTTGTATTATAAAGGACAGACAACAGCAGAGCAAAGAATAAACTTCCATTCATGATCTGTAGGATCTCACAAGATAGGTACATCCAGTGTGCTGTCTCAATGCAAACGTTTTGTATTTTTTAGTTTCCTAAAATAAGGTAAAGATGATTGTACCGTTTCTCTCCCTTGCACTAAATTTTGAATCAGCTGGCCAACAGCAATCAAAGTGTATAGAGGGTAGAGGATGTTTCATGAAAACAGGTGGCGAAATAAAAAAATATACCCTTTAACAATACTTCGATATGAAAGGCTTATTCACATGTTAAATGGCAGACAATCTGCACAGAAGAACAAACGTAGGACAGAAATGCACAGACTTCCTTAGTCTTTTCTCCAGAGAGTTCATTTCAAATTCACGCAGTTCACTGCTGCAAGAACTACTTAGCTTTTAAAAGTTGCCCAAACGTGCATTTAAAATATTTCTTAAGTTTGCTTAGTATCAGACAGGATTCTGCAAGAAATGTGAAATACCACTGCACGCATGTGATTGGTGACTAAGTACCAGTGTTATCCAGCTATCTTATACAGGGCTTCATCAGAAAGTGATTGCAGCTTTTAGAAAGCACTTTACCTTTAAGAAAGCCAATAGTTAAAAAGTGAAGAAATCCAAGTGTTTTTATATAACGAATTCCAAGACTGAGTAATCAATTTAAGAGTAATGCAGAAACAAACTTGTTTGTGTATGTCCACATAAGTGCTTTCCCCTTCGACTTTTAAAATCAATGATAAGCAGCCATAGTCATAACTTCAAAACATTTAGGAAGGGGCTGTAAGAATTACCTTTCTCTGTCATAAGGAAATGTTCAGAAAAGCTAAATCATTCATCCAAGGAATAAAGGAAGGGGCCCAAACTGGACCCCCCAAAGTAACTTTGCTAATTTTTCTCAACAATACTCACATATCCTATCAAAACGAGATTAACAATGGAAGCATGGGGCAGGCAGTGGTGGCTCGCAACTAGCATGCACTTTCTGGGATTCTAAATGAGGCATAGCCATAATGAGAACACAGAGTTTAATTTTGACAACCTAATCATGACTGACTTCTCACTTCCCCGGAAGAATCCTGCTCTGAGTGACACTGATTCAGGATACATTGCTATCAGACATTACCACCAGAAAAACCAACAAGATTAAGGTTGTAAGAGTAGTGCCCTCAGGTCAGAAGAAGCCCCCTCCCCCCGCCCTGGCTCCCCCCTCGTAGTTATTCTTCCTTCTCTTCCCCAATGATTAATGAAAACAAAGACAGCTGCTGTGACATATTAAAGTAAGTCTTACAGCTGAAGCCAGTTGAGCACCAATGACAGAAGGGGGCAGAATGTTTTAGGTGTTTTATTTATTTATTTATTTCTATGAGTACAACTGGTACAATGACTGTGGGCAGCTTGAGCTGTAACCATCTATTTCCCTGAAGTAGACCCTTGTCAAAGGTAAGCCTTCCTGCTTTCTTCCATTGTTCTCTGAAGGAAATCACAGAGATCAGCCACTCTGTAGCTGTGTATCTATGTGACAGACTGGGCTGGGCACATGCAAGCATTTTGATTAATACACTGGCAGTAGAATAACTACTCAGTAACAAAGAATGAGCATCTTCAAAACAAAAGCATGCATTTACCAAGAAAAAAGCAAAGCTAACAGTAAAAAGGCAGTAAACGTGACTAACCCTTAACTTCTTGACAATCTTTGGCATGTTCTATGTAGCCCATTTAAATCCATTTCTGGGTTTGGCATTAGACTGTCCTGCTTGGAGCCAGATGTCACTGTGTAACACTGAATTAAACTTGCCCCATTTCCATCACTTTAATGTGGAGTCTTGCAATGGACTAACACTACTGATCTAAGTTTAACCTTTGAGAAAAAAAAATCAAATTTAGCTAGGATGGAGTAATAAATAGCTATCCTATTATCTCCTAAAACTGCTATCTGGGTCATTACTTTGCTTAGCCTGCTTGCTTCCTTTAACAGTGGCTTTTGATCCAACACCATAGCCAGCAATCTATTGCAAACACATAGATATTAATTCCTGTAATTCACAGTGGATAGTCTTAGGGTATTTCCTATTTTTCTAGGATTTGTATGTAAAACTGCTGTACAGACTATAAAAACTGTTCTCTTGTAAAAATGTCTTTCATAGGATGAAAAGGTGGGTTAAAAGGCACAGGTGGGGACATACAAGTACCCAAACAAGCTCGTTTAATTGTTTTTCTTCTATCAAAACATGAAATGCTATTATAACTTCTTCAAAAGCAAGTTAAAGCCAAGGTGGACTTCAGAACTTGGAGGGAAAGGCAGTAGATGATCTGTTATTAAGTAAGCAGGGATACATATGTAATAAAAGCAGTACATAATACAGCAGCAAGCAGTGAGGGATTATGTTATAGGACAGGCAGGAAACTTGAGGTGGTCTCGAGCTGCATTTTGTGAGCTCACAGAACGTGGGTAGCACCATAGGCTGAATTTGGGTAGCAGCATAGGCTGAGTTGAGGCACGCCTTCCAAGACAATTAAAGTCACTGCCTTAAATCCTAAATGTATCCAAAATGTAGACCAAGCTATTACAGTCAAACAAGCTACTATAACCCATTTTATCACTCTGCACATTAAAATGCATCACATTTGAAATCTGTTACAGATTGTATGCATCATTAACATGCAGATGACAGAACCAATTACAGAAGTGATCAAACAAACAAGTGAATACACTTTCAGAAATGAATCAACACAGCTATGGAAATGGCTATTAATTTCTACATTGAGAAGCTTTTGTTTTATTATACATTCACCTGTCTTATTATAATGACATTCTAATTTTAGTCAAGTAGTCTTCCAAAACAGATTTGGGGCATTATCTCCAGCTGGAATTTAATTTTTAACTCAATAAACTGTCAATACAGACTTAGGCTTAGTTCATTATTGGATGCTTTTTGCACATTTGCTTTTCATTTCACAATTAGACTAGTGCTAGAAGAGTTTCCATCCAAACCACAAATTAATCCGGTTTTAAACAAGATTTCCAATACAGAGAGATGCATTTTTTTGGCCAAGTGTGACATCAGAACACTAAAATATACTAAAATTATATTCTCGGTATATAGCATGCCAGAGTAAAGGCATGCAAAAAATCCCTCAGTTTTTCAGTACTTGTAAGGCCCCTTGGATCTACCCATTACAAAAACATACATTAATAATTTTGCTTGCTGTTAGCTGAAGTTAATATTCATCCTAGTAGTGAAACTCTGATTTCATGTAAACAAATTATCCTGAGTTTCAGAATGTCAAGCAAGCATGAAAAAGATTCAGGAAATAGCTACATAATTTGTTTTCTCTTTTTGAGAAATTATCTCTGCTCATACTTTAATACAGTTTTTCCTGCAAGTAAAACACAGTTAGCAAGTGACATGTTTACTTCTGAACCTACTTCTGATAAAAGCTGTTTATTCCAGAATTTGAAGCAGAGATGGTGAGTTTACTGCCTAAAGAACAGCAAATAAAAGGTGTCTTATTTTTAAAGTTGACTGCCTTCAAATTGAGCTGTGCATCCTTAAATATATTTGAAAATTATGTCCGTATTTATACAAATTTGTAACTACAAATTAACTTATTTTTGTTGATTATAGTGAATTCGGTCAGTACCAGACATTTTTACTACAGGTGAAAGTTATTTTCAGACTCTAAATAGACAGTGGAAATTCAATACTTCATTCTAAACAAAAAAAATATACTACAGCAACAATGGATATTTTCAAGAGACACATATAATAAGAAAATAATTCCTTTAGAAAGTACTGATTTAAAAATTAATTATATTTTGATTTTATAAAAGCTCATAATTTTCCTGAAATTGTAATGATTCATTTATGTCCAAGCCCACCACATTACCACCACATTTCAGATATTAAGCTCTAATACCATCTCCTATTTTTCTATGAAGAACTTGCTCTGAGATCTTCTGATTTTCTCCAGGTCTTCATAAGTGAGCGGTCCTTTTGGCAATTCTAGCAAAGTGCTCTGTGTGTCCAGTATGTTCTCTGCTTCACCTTAAAAAATAAAGAAATTAAGTAAATTTCATCACCTTTACTGTGAGAAAGGAAGTAAAAGAACAAAAAACCCAACCTGACTAAGCTATTCTCGTTTGGGCCAGAACAACAAAATACCAGGTCACAGCTATGTATTTTACAAATGAGCTGATGTCAATGCTGCATTAAAGTTGTCTTTAAGGAATTAAGGACTGTATATAGAAGTGTTTGGTCTGAACTGAGAATCTGCCTCAGGCTGCATTTGTTTGAAAGAACTTCAGCCAAAACAATCAATTGTGCTGCTGTTGCCATTTCTGTTAGCCCCTTTCTCCTAAAAACAACACTAGATTATAGTAATACTTCATTTAGAGACTTATTACACATGTGCTTTGGAATGGAGTAATGCGATACAGCAAGGACTTAGCATGACCATGTACTTTGTACCAACCCCATACTATATTTGACCGACTAGGAGTCTGAGGGTGGGTCAGACATACACCTAAAAGTGTACATAAGCTTTAACACGTGAATTCCCTGTACATGGTATCCTAGACATGCTATACTTGGGCACAAATTTTCTGCTTGTCTCAGGCCTAGGCTAAAAGATTTCAGGCTACAGGCAGAAAGTGGGTAGCACAGGACTCTAAGCAGCTCTGGTCAAAGCACACTGCTCACAAAAAGATTTGCTAAGACAGTTGCCAGAACACACAGTCTTTAACAGCATAGCAGGAAAAAGCTATGGGGTGCAGAATGCTCTGCTTAAGGCTGGAATGACAACATCTGGGACAGAGAATCCAAAAAACAAAGATACAGATAGCACATCTTACATAGGTTGTGGTGGTCTGATTGAGATATAAGAAAGGACAAAGATTAGGCAAGGAATGTACTTGTTTTGGCTGATGCCATTGGGCACAATGCCAACAATCTTGTTTACCTGTGCCTTAACTCCTAGCTTGATGATCTTTACAGCAGTGATTTGAAGCTATATTTATGTACAATAAACCTGAATAAATACTGTAATGCAGCCAAGACTACGGTCGTTCTTTAAAAGGAATCTGAATGCTGAAATCTCCAACTGTAATTCTGTTAGTATTACAGTACTTGGGATCACCACACATCAGTAAAACCCAACAGGATGACACTGGTCACCTCCCAGTAACTGGTAAGAACACAATGTCAGTCAGTTGCATATGGCATCTGATTGTGGAATAGCAAGAGATCTTAGGAGACAGAGATGTTATAGGTAGTCAGATCTCTGTGCCTGTCACTCACAGGCACTGGAGCAGATTGCCCAGTCACCACCCCTCTCACATAGCTCAGGATACAAGCAGTGAGCTATCTAAATCTTGGAAAAGGTACTCAGTGTTTCATTGCTTAGTGGAGAAGATCTGTGCGGCTGGAAGCTGGCTATATAATCTCTCCCCTTTTAATAATTTGTCTGAAAAACACCTCCAATATGTACCTGGACTGGGAGGAAAAGCAGAACAGCAAGGCCAAGAACACAGATAGCCGGTCCATAACTGATTCTTAGTGTCCTCAGCCATTCAGAAAAAATAGTGCACCCGAGGGCTGTTCTGTAACCCTGCCATCCCCAAAAGATTCAGTTCAGATACACGGTCCTGGCACGCTTACAGCTCTTCAGCAGCACAAGCAGAACTCAAAACAGGCAATTCCCCTGATGTCCTCAGTTTTTACTTTAATTAGCCCAAGCTATAAAGCAGAGAAAAGCCCTTCCAATTTCAATGTGGGAGAATAAGCAAGTCATGAGAAAATGTTTGGACAAGTAGGCTAGAGATAGAAGAAAAAGCTAACTGTAAGCAAGATCAGAGACAAAATGCCTGGTGAAAGAGAAATAAGAGAAACCTTCTAGAGGTATAGACTGATTCCAAAGCATGAAGGACAGCAGATAGAGGGCTATTTGATCAAGGTGGTTCAGACACAAGGAAGATTGTGCAGTGCAGAAATAACTGCAGATTAGTTTAGGAGAGGAAATTGGCCGTGAGGCTCAAGATAGGCATACCCTGCAGGAAAGAGACCAGTTAAAGAGGGAACAATAAAGGGAATGGTGTATACATTCGTTACTGCACCACAGAGATGAAACATGGGATGCATGAACATGGGCAAACAGAGAAGTGGTTGAGAACACAGTATGGGAGTGGACACAGGGATCAGCTGAGAAATAAGAAGCAGCATTGTGGCTGCAGATCAATTGTGTCATAAAACCTTCTCTTCAACTACTTAAGTTTAATCTTAAAATAAAAATGAACCCCTGAAGCTGATTTCCATATAATTAGGAACCTTCTTCTGATTTCCAGCTCAGATTCATTCAGGCTAGTCCACTTCCTTTTATTCTAGTACTGATGTTAGTAATTAGTTTAATTTCCTTCTCCTACCTTTCTTTACCCTATCCTGCAAGTTTTTAATTTCCTTCTCCTTCCTTCCTTTACCCTACCCTGCAAGTAGGATCTGTAGACCCAAATCTCTCATGTCTTTTTACAAGGCTAAACAAACTAATCACTTTGTTTTCTCTTGCAAGACAGTTCAGCATCCCTGATAATTTTAACTCTTCAGGAATTCTAGATTCCTTACACAGAGGTGATCCAAATTATGTATTAATTACCAAGGAAAGTATTACTGTTTTTCTGCATCAATACCTTCCTATCTGTACTAAGGTTGTGGAATATCCAACCCTGGAGACAGTCAAAAGCCATGTGGACATTTTCCAGGACAACTGGCTCTAGGTGATTCTGCCTGAGCAGAGGGGTTGGACCAGACAACCTCCAGAGGTCCCTTCCAACCTCAACTATGCTGTCATGGTAGGAAACCCCACTTGATGTTTCTAGACTTTGCTTGACTCTCATAATTTCATCACACTACTTGATTACACTTATTATGTGATCACCTAATACATTCAGGTTTTTCCCTTTTTCTACCATTTTCAGCTGGTGAGCTCTGATGGCAGAAATCCCTATTAGTCTCTAGCTTCTCGCTGACCTTCTTATCAAACTGGAGCATATTTTATTATCCCAGTTCTTCAGTTCATCCATTCTTCTTGTGCTACAGTTTATTTCTGTCCATCATCCACAGATTTGGTTGGTATAACCTACTCATAATTTCAAATACAAAAGCAGATCCAGACCAAATCTTGAGGAATATTGCTAAAGCCTATCCTTCCTCTTTAAGCACAAACCTTTGACATCTTCTCTTTATTCCACTACTGCTTACCTGTCTACTAATTTCCATGTGCTTCATGCTAACTTAATCTTCATGTGATACCACATTAAATGCTTTCATGGGTTTATAGTAGATCTACCACATTTCTTTTGGAAAAGAGAAATTACTTTCCTGGAAAAGACAGAGTTAGTTTGGCATATTTCATTTTATCTTATTGTCCATTTGGCTCCATAGCTTCTTTCCCCAAAAATCTTTTCAAAAGCCTTGCATACTGCTGAAGTTGCCCTATTGGATCTGAGGTTATGAAGATGACTTTTCCTATTTGGAAAGCAATGGGATACCACATTGCCTCTCTTCAACCTATACAGGGCCACATGGTCCTCAGTAAACACATTACATCTCTTGCCATAGGGTTTGCATTATGATATGCTTACTCTTTCAAAATTCTGGAATGAAAATGGCCTAATTGAAAAAACCCAACCTATTAACAAATCCTAAATTCCAAGTGTTCCTTCTGCACTGTATGTACTAATCTCCTTTTCAACACTCTGATTGCCATGAGCCACAGAGTTTTTCTCCTCTGCTTAGCTGCCTCTTCATATTAAAATCCAAAGAAATGTGTTTTAGTGGGGTTTAGGAAACGTTTGTAGATATATGTTGCTGCATCACCTAAGTATATTTGCACCTGTAGGCAGCAGGAAGTATCTCAGAGTTTGTTTAATTAATCTATCATTATTTCAATGAAGTACACAGAGTTGGGAAACCTAGCTCTTAGATCTGGAGGCTAAGACCAAGAGCTGAAACAAATTTTTATTTTGTTTCAGTATGCTTGTCTTAGTAGCAGGCAGGTAAATCAAGCTAGTTAACGAAGATGATTTGTGAAGTTGACAAGCCATGGCCAAATGCTGTCTTCACTTACAGCAAACACTCACTTAGCATGTCTCCTTCACTAGGAATCAGAGCTAACATAAATGCACCTCTGTAATCCTCAACATCCCTCACTTAATCGGATCTGCCACTGGCAACTATGAGGCAAGACCCCACTTTCTGGGACTCACCTTTCTTTTTTTCATCTTAGCAGGGCACTGGGGCAAGATGATCAGCTGATGACAGTGTTTGGTCATGAAGGTATAAGGGCATGATTCCTGTCCATATCCCTTTATCTGCTCTTATCATCCCCACCCCTTGCCAAACCAGCAGGAATATGGAAGGAAATCACTAGATTTGTCATTTCTCCCAAATATGCAATGCTTACTTCAGCTGTATTTACAGCCTTAGAATTCATATGTTTTGAAACAAGAGAGGAGAAATTAACAAACAGTTTTAACTGGAGGGAGAGACCACAAAAGGGTAAGCACTCTTGACTGGGAAAGTATCTGACTGTAACAGAGAAGAAAATAAATGAAAGAGTAAGATTTTTGTCCAGAAAAAAAAAGAGAAAATCTTGCAAGTTTTCTCCCAGCCATTCTGAAAGGATAAGAGGTTATCTGAAATATTAAGCTAGGTTCTATGTGTGAACTAGACAGACTTACATACACATACCTTTTATCCTTTGCAACAGTGTCCCATAGCCCATATCATACTGATATGCAAATATAAAGCTTAAGGGAACTATTGGCAGTAAAACTCCTGGGTTCTTCTTTTTTATTGCTCTGTTAAAAAAAAAAAAAAAAAGGAAAAAAAAAATTATTTAGGACATTCAGCACATCAGCACTGTTAGTTTAGGTTGGCCTTGACTGTCTAGGACTTGTGTATCCTTCTATACTCTCTAATCAAAGAACAAGTTGTCTAAATTTCCTCAGAAGTATTTGTCTTCTGGTGGCCTTCTTGCTCAACTGTTAACCCAAGGGTATTAAAAAAAAAAAATGCTTCAAGGGAGTTTTGAACAAAAATGGGATCATCTAACTTGTGTAGCATGCATGTGCACATGCATATATAACCATCCAGCCACATGCAAACACGTAGCAATCAAGATATTATGTTCAGTTCCAAATGCATCTGAGTCCATAGAGAATGCATAATGCGTAAGACACATTTAATCTGTACTATGTACATAAACCCACAGATATTTTCTACATTCCCTCTAATCATGTTATAGCACAAGAAAAACGTGTTACCAAACAAAAGTCCTATAAGGCAAGTTCGTCCCTGTGCAATACAGCTCTATTATCCAGGGCTTCTTCCTCTTGGGTGAGTTTCTTCACCCAAATTCTAAGTCAACGGATTTCAGAACATGTCCACTTGTTCACCAACATATTAAAAACCCCAGATGGGGAGGATTTGTTGCTCATTAATAGTTCATTAAATCACAATACAGACAAGAAAATAGCATGGCTTTTAAACAATCCCTCCTTTCCACACACAACTTTTATTTTACACTGAACTTTTGGTACCTCAGCTGTATCATTTTATTGTCAGCTGACATAACTCTGCCTTTAAATCTGCGGTACAGACATAACCAAAACACATCTGGAAGCAGACAGAAATCAGAGTCACTTTGCCATCTGATCAACCTCTGAGCAGTTACTGGGTAAAAATAACTTCCAGTTATAATGCAAAAGGAAGATCCTGCATCACAAAAGTATAAATGTAATATATTTATATTTTCTGTTAGGAAATAAACTTCATACCCAGCTGTTAAACCTACAGCAGCAAGTCCAAAAAATGTCCCAAAATATTTAAGAAATTCCCGTGTCCAAGCTATCTGCATGGCTGTTTGTCTCTCTCTCATCTGGTTCTGCATCAGTAGTTGCCTTTCCAGCTAAAGAAGGGAGAGACAGAAACATAATTAAGTAATCCGTTTATTTTAAAGACTGATTTTTACTATTTTTAAATTACATGCCCCATCTAAACATACTGGTACATTTCCATTGAATAAAGGTAAATTCAGTATTTCTTAAAAGTTCCTCTCTGTTGTATAGAACACCAAAAAGAACAATGGTCCAAAAAGAACAATGGTCTTTGCTCCTTGGAGTGATGCAAAGAGTAAGAACTGTGCCAAAAAAAAGCAGTCTGAAACCAGAGTACAGAAGTTAGTTAACACAATAAGAAGTCTGCTTCTTCCCATTGATGCTTATAACTCTTTTTTTTTGAAAAAACAGAGTACCTGAGTCTAGCCTAGCTAAATGAGTTGCATAAAAAGTCCAACAAGGTACAGGAAACAGAACACCAGCTGCCTAAAAAAGTGTATTCTAGAAAAGAAATAACAAAGAGAAAATTCATGCATCTATAAAAGTAATTAAATCTATTCTTTTCTCCTGCTTTCTAATTCAAGAATAATTTAAGGATTTGTAATTACTTAAGGTTTCCACCCATTTATTCATCTCCATTACTATTGATTTAGCCTGAACAGAACAATTTCTGTTAAATTGTTACTAATTATTTCTTCAGACTATGTTGATCTTGCTATCTTATTTACAAGCTCATTCAGTACCTAGATAGGTAGAATTAATTTTTTAGACAGCATAATAAAAAAAGGACAGATCTAATTACATATAATTGTACACAGTAGGAAAAATAACATTCACTGTAGTCTCACAATACTACTTCATCTGTTTCTTTTTCCTCAAGACTGACATTGCAATTGTTCTCACAAAAAATATCAACATGCTCTACCTTCCTGATATCCATAATTTTCAGATCACTTTTTTTCAGAAGTAATTATATAATGGCTGACAAATCATTTAATAATATATCAAAATAATTAGATTTTATTTTGTCACCTATGAGACACTTGGAAATTCTAAAGTAAACAAGCACACTGCCCGTTAATTAGCTACATTGTGGTCCCCAATATCCTAAGCCTGGTAAATTGCTGAGGGTTGACGTGACAAGATAAAATAATGACATGTAATATCAATTTAATGACCTCTATTTTCCCCTTCAATCTGATTATGTGTGTAGTTTGCACACGTGTGAAAAGTATTAAGGGATCCTTTGTTTGCCTGTCAGCACAGATAAGGAGCCTACGCTTCCAAGATGTACAGTATTACCCTAAATGAGCTTCAATTTGAAGAAGTACATGGGGAGGAAGTGGGACAAGGATATGCTGATGAAATCTAGGTCTTGCTAAAAGGAAACTTAATGGAGAAGTAGAAAAACAGTTTAATACGCAGAGTGTAGAGAGAAATAAGCATTGAATAAAAAGAAAACTGTAAGTTTAAATCTACAAGAGTACACTAAAGGATCCTAACAACAAAAAAACCCCCAACAAAAATGCCCCTCACCCAAGTTATACTTTGACAGCTCTGTAAAACCCAAGTACTGAAAGTTAATTACTAAGTCACAGACACTAAGGTCAAACAAACACCCTTCTGTAGGAGCCTGTCATATCAAATTTCAGAAGCCCAAGGATACTTTAATGTATATCTGCAAGTAATTTATACAAATAACTTAGTATAAATGGAAACAACTTGTGTTGTGTATTATAAACAGCAGCCAGATAACACAATCAAACAATTTTTCCTATTTTTTCTAACCAGAAGGACTTTTTTTTTCTTCACTTAAAAAACAACCCTCAACTTTCTACACAGTACCCCATCCAAAAATACAGGGGGGCGGGGAACACATCAAAAAATGATCACATTCCTTTCCTTTGAGCAAACTTCTTGAATGTGGATGTAAAATCTTACCTAGATGAAACACAAGACTATTTAAATTGATTTATGAAAAAGAAGATGTGTTGGAGGGAAGCTTTAGACTGACGAATCTTAGAGATAAGCATTTTATGTTTACATGGGGAAATGTGGCATAGCCAAGAAGAAAGGGTTTCAGAGGAATCTCGATGCACAGAAAGCAGTAAAAAGTAGATCTAGTGATGTTTAGCTAAATTAGTAATTTAATTCTTGCTATTACTGAAGTTGCATGATATAAACGGTTCATTGTAACAACACAAGATCTATTTTGTCTATAAACTTACAATATAGCACCAAGAAAACACAGATGTTTTTAGGGATGCTAAGTAATCTACAGTACTGCTGCAGAGGTTTGCTTTTAAATCAATTTTTGCTTAGTCCTAAGTTATACGAAGAAAATCTACTAACAACACACAATCACTAAATGTGCTCCAAAATCTCTCTGAACCTATGCAATCTTATGCCAAATGCAGGAATACCTCTCCTAAATGCCAGAAATGCCCTTTGTTCTGTCCTTCTCTATTCTGGGAGGGGGGGAGGCGGAAATCTTCATTCTTGCTTTCCATTTCCAAAATCAGTTTTGTCACTTGGCATAGTTTCATCTTGCCAAAACAAAAGACTATAGGGCTGTAGCTGTAGGACTGCAACGGGAATCTGCATAACAAAGAGATTTAGTCAAAGTGTTGCAGGGCAATTCCACACTGACTTCACTGGATTTCAAGTTTTCCTTAAGGAAAAGGAAAGGGAAAAGTGAGCAACAGTTACGGCCAAAGTTGTCCCAGAACATACTGTTTCATTGCACAACTTGCACTTACTGGAATAATTGTAGAAAAACCAATTCGGAGTATGCCTGAGCTCTTTTCAGAGACCACTGTAGCCACTGCACTGCTGAATGATGTTGGTCAATGCTGCCATCACATTCCACGGGTGGGCTCCAGCAACGCGTGTTCAACACAGCAGGGAACACCCCTCTGGCAGGCTCTGACAGAGCACCTACCTACCACGTGCCATCAAAGATTGCTCTAACATGTCCAGACCCGACATCTGATCAGCTAAATAGGTTTATGAGCAATGATTGACACTAAAAGAGTATATACATTTAAAGGAATTAAGCAAAATTAAGCACCTATGTGGGCACTCAAGCAACTCCAATGTATCTCAAGCTTTCAAAACTTAAAAAAAAATCAGGGGCAATATCCTTGTGCTTACCCATTTAACATACCAATCTGAACTGAACATCTTGAACACTGACGGTTTTGAATGACCAGGATAACCTGATAGGCTGACTTTATGCTGGCAAACAACTATTGGCAGGTCATAAGGTGAAATTATTACATTAAGATTATGTTAACCTTAAGCAAGTCAGGATCTGAAAGCAGACCTATGTAGGGAAAGACTCAGGAGTCCACCACAAAAGATGACTCCAAATTAGATAAAAGATAGAAAACCAAATCATGTTTGACTGCAGTTCAAATCAATATCCCATTTTCAGCTTTTAATTTTGTAGCAGTTGTGTCTTATTTTTCTCCACATGTGTCCCATTGAAAATGCCAGCCACACTGGGGTAGTAAAAGGGTAGAGAAGACTTTTGACCTGTTAACATGCAGATTTTATGACAAAGGCCAAATCGTATTCCCTTAGGACTTATTCGCAAAGATGTTCAAGCTGACTTCCCATTATGGCAGATCAGAAGCAAGAATTAATAATGGTAGGTATTAATTTTACTGCAAACCATAATTTCACATGTAGAAATCTGTAAGCGGTAGGATAATGAAAATGTGCCTCATTCAGACTTAGCAGAGGTGTGCTGTAGCTTATTTAGAATAATCCTACCAATGGGAGAGGTTGACTATTGAGGAAACAAGCCACAGGTGCACATCATACACATCAGGTGAACAACAGTTCTCTATCCAAATGCCACATCTTGGGGAATAAATTCTATTTCATTTTAAATACACAAGCCTTCCATCTATATAGTCATAAAAACTTCAATAGGGACTATTTACATGACTATGCTTGCATAAAGACTATAGCTAAAAGGTCTCAGGTGCAGATTTACCGTGGGAGGAAGGGAAATGCTGTAGTTTTCCCATCCAGGTTGCTGTGCACGGCACAGGAGAGCTGAAGCTGTGATGTGGATGCATGGGTACACATCCAAGCATGCTTTTCTATTACTGTTAAGAAATCATGTCCTGCAACAATGAGACCATGCTTTAGAGAGACAAATACAAGTACAGTTAATATCATCTTAAAAAAATCTACATAAATTTCTGCGAGTTTAATTCCATAATGAACAGATTTTCTTAAATGACAGTAGCAACTTCTTTACTGGTAACAAATATTGATCACATAATTTTAAAATTTAAGTTTAGTATTTCAAAATAAAATGGGTACTATTAGCAAGTAATATTTTTTATTTTATGACACGCTGAGGAGGACCCAATTAGCAATAACGTTCCCATTTTTCTTTAAATACAGCTAGTAGTTTCTCAACACTGTGTGAGAAACTGTAAAGGCTGATTAGCATTTCAAGTCTGCCACATACCAACTGTTATAGTAAAAGGAAATCAATCTGACAAAATGAAACATGACAGATGAAAAGCAGTGAGGCAGAGAGGGAAAAGGTCAGTTACTGTGAAACTGATAATGCTAATAAACTAGTCAGTGGTAACCATCCTTATCATTTCTATTGATTATTCTTCAGACTGTCACAATGATGTCAAACCATAGAAAAGAGCATTTATACCATCGTTTCATTGATTAAAATCTAGTGGGAGAAAATTCTCATCTGAAATAATTTAATCAACTTTGACAACTTGCAAAGAAAAAAACCAGTTGTCTCTGGATCAGAAGCCACATCAGCACTGGTAGATAGATTGGAAATTTCTGATACTTCAGACTCTTAGCTTGTTTTCTCTCTTTCTGCCTTTCTGTTTCATGTTCAGATGCTGTAGGAAGGAAGAGATGGTACCTTGGTTGTGTAGTAAGGTTACGCACAAAGCAAAACAAATGGAATGCAAGGTAGTGTACAAAGCCTCAACAGAAAGGGAAACTAGAGCCAGTGCAGAATGGTCTCTCCTCTTCACTGTCCATGTATATTAAATACAATTTCTTTGATGTATTTTGTGCAGGCCAAGATGTATCTAGAGCGAGAAAGACATAGTAACCGCTCCTGGACAAAGGATTTAAGATTTAATGGTTCTCCTGGCAGATATACTGTTTTCCCCAATCCCTCTAAAATAGCGGGCAGGACAAACACTTGGCTTGAGTGTGGTTGTGGCAGTAAACCTATTTAGGGAACTGTATTTCGTGTCACCATCATTAATACACAATTATGCTGACAGACTGGTAAACAGATATTCAGACAGAAAAGGAATTCATCTGTCTTAGCAGAATTATCGGCCAGATAAATACACACAGTATCTGCCTAAGTTTTGAAACTCACTATCTAAAACTAAAAAACAAGAAACATGAAGAAACTGTTGGAATATCCTTACACACTTGTTAAAAGAACCTCCAGTTTTGTCACAGGCTAATCTCTTGCACACCTGTCATTGGCCATGGCTACTGTGCTTGTAACAGAAGGCTATTTTCACTTACAGTTTTTCAATGATCAGAGACTCCGAAAGTGTTCTTTAAACAGCTAGTAACTTCTGAGTGGAAATAGGGCTTCATTTTTCAAAAGATGGCAGTCACGCATACAAAAATCTGCAATTCACTTACAAAATGCATATCAAAGTTGGTGTGCTGGTAGTATAGCTAAGTAACTGCGCAAACCCCTTGCAGTAGCAATGCGCCTGGCATTTCATAAGCAGATGAAAGATTAAAGGCTTATGTGACTTGTCCTAGGCGTCAACCTTCCCAATCAATCTGCAAAACCAGCAGCTGCTACAAGTGGTTGTCTAGCAAAAATAAATGAAAAATAGAATAGCAATACCTATGTTTATGCCTCCATTGTAAGCCACCAGAGTGCAATACAGAGATGGTAACTTGTAATAACTGCAGTGTCTGCTTGTTTCTGTGACCAGCATGCACACAGAAGTGTCAGAAAATGGGCCTCCAGATCAAGCAGTTAAAATAAATCAGACTTAAAAGTTTTATCCTGACTCTTCAAAGCTTGTTTGCAAATATTTTTTACATCAAGTACACAGAACAATTAAAATTATTAGCACTGCAAGAAACTACACTCCTTAAAAAGAAAACTCAATTTTTAAAGCTTCCAAGTGCAAAGACACATTACAAAATATTTACAAGCTAACAGCTATGATAAAAAGAAAGGGGTCTCACAATATTAGCCACAAGCCAGAACAGAAACTGCACTGTAAAAAAATATTTTATATTCCTGTTGTTGTCAGTAATTTACAGGAATTACATGCCACATAAAAGGAAAATTACACCAGAAGCACCTAAATCCATTTGATGTTTTAAGCTGTGCAAAGCAAAGGCTCAATCCAAGGGGGTGTGGTATGAAAGTAAGATTTCTTGGCAGTAACCTAGCTTTTCCATGCTTGTGCCGTGTGGCCTTTGAGCAATGAACATGCAACAAATTGAAGAATGGTGTCCTCCACCTGCATTTAATAATCTTGCCTACAGAGTAAGCAAAGTTCTAATGCACAATATCAGTGTTTAGAATTCTCAGGAGTTTTATACAAGCTCTATAAAGACAAAATGAAGTAATTGGATAGCAAGTTACATAAAAAACGGTTATCCATGCTGTAGGAATAGTAAAATAGATGGAGCAGTATAAAATAAAGAGTTAACATTACAAGAGCAAGTGATTCCGAAATCTGACTAATAACTGAGTAAGTAAGAATTATTCAATTTGTTATTTCCACCCCCTGATAATGCCTGTAGTCATGCTCCTTGTGTGCCTCATAAACCTGTTTTTTAAAAAGAAGTAAAGACTCAGAACATTGAATCAAAAATGAAAACCGGAAGAAATGGCTGTAAAATGATACTGCAGTATGAAGGAGTGTTATAATACCAACAAACCTGCAAACATGATGTTTCTTCCTATCCATTTCAGGTTCTGACTTGCAAAATTACTGTGGCTCTCTTTACACAGTTTTTATTATGGAATTAAAATAGGTCTAAGATCTCTTTACTTATCCATTGTACCTTCTGGGCTCTTATGATTCTGCTCAATACAGGGCTCTTCCCCAGACTCCTTTTTTTTTTTTTTTTTTTAAACTTAACATTCGAGAAATAGTATTTCATAGAAAAACAAGTAAATGGTCAGATTCAACTTCAGTGGACTTAACAGCAGAAGACTAAACTGGTCTTGCTCTACTAAGAAAGAAGAAACTATGAAAGATTCATAGCATTAAAGGAGGCAGCTTCAGAAGGCATTTTTTCTTTGAAGTCAGTGAAATCCCCCCAAAAAACTAAGCCTACACGTGTTAAGGGTTGGCTGCAGGTGCACCTCCAAGCAAGACAAAAGTTTTACCTAAGCAAGCTACATTCACAATGAGATGTACTAGTCACAGATATATCCCAGCAAAAAGACTGGCAGAACTGATTTCACTGAATGGATTTAACTAACGTTTGCCTCATTACTGCTGGAGCAGTCAGTCTGTTTTGCATCTCTTGCTGGTCGTGCTTGCATGTTAGAAATAGCTATTAAAACCCACTCTGTGTAAACCACTGCATTTATTTCTTTAGACTGATCAGGCAGAATATACAATCTCCCAGCTAATACCAGCCAAACTGGCTTTTTTTCTAGCGAGATAGATTGTTCTAATCTTCCTCAGTATAGATAACATTCATCTTGTTCTGTTCCATTTGATGCCCACAAACTAATAAGGATATAGGATTGTTACCAGAGAGCATTTATTTCCTGAATTAAGCCCAGATCACCTAAGGGGCAAAACAATTTTTCTAATGCTTCAAGACAAATGGATTAGAGATGCCATAAGCACTACTAGTATCTTGTCAATAGAAAACAAATCTAGCTAGTTCCACCCCAAAGGGAGAAGGATGGTAATAGTCGGGAAAGGGAAAGCTTGCTTACATTTTACTTCACATGGAAGAAAGGGAACAATTGTTTTCATTGCAATAGAACTTTAAAAAAAAATCATTTTGACTAATTCTCAGTGAAAATTTTAGAGAGGAAAAGGTTATGGACTGACAAAATCCTGCAGAAAAATACTCAGTGTCTAAGATACTAGGAAAAATTAAATTTTTCAAGTATCATGAAGGTGGCTGATCATTTACTAATAAAGATAAGTTGGCAAATCTATAGATGGAAAGCATGTCATCGCAAAAAGTTTTATTAGGCACAGGAAGGACTCTAGAGAAAGCAGCCTATGCAGAAGTATGTGTCAATTCTCTTTCATTTTTGATCAATGAAAGTGATAAAGCATGAGGAGAAGCCTTATTGTTCAGAAACTCATTGGCATTTTAACATTAGCCATTCTTCTTCCTGCCGAGAATCAAAACACAGCACACATAGGCCTTTCAACAGCCACCTCATTTTATGATCAACTGATAAATCATCAATAGTATTTTGACTGAGTAACGGGCTAATTGAATCTATTAAGAAAAACCCAACAGAATCCCACAACACTATTTGCAAATATACTTCAAATAAAAAAAGAAAGCATCTCCCCCTGCCCTTACTCATACTTTCTTAAACTCTCTTCTTCATTCCTACTTTTAGCTCATTACTCAAAAAGCACTGTAGGATAGGAACAGGAACATATGAAAGCTACAGGTCCCTACCAAGAACAAAATGATAGGCTTTTTAGGTCAATTTGTCTTACCTGTCTAAGATGGAGTACTCTTAGTGTACTACAGATCAAACAGACATTAATATTTCTTTTTTCAAAAGACTTGTTTTCTTCTCCTCTGGTTTTCTTTAATATTTTGCATTTGTCTTCAAGTTGAATTACAAAACCAGAACATGGCCCAATGCCTAGTTTTTCATAAAACTCCTACTGATCTATCTTGTAATAGCATCTTTACATTCTTAATAAATTTTTAATTTAACTGAAATAAAAATTATGTATATAAAACCTTCACCTCAAATACAAATTCTTTCCCAGTTTAAAACTAACTGGGGAGAGGAGGGCAAAGGACATCATTGAGCTGCCTGATAAATAAGTCAGGTTTTCCTCATCTCTCCCTCACAAAATTCTCAGTATCTGCAGTAGTAAAGGAAGTTCAGCGAAGTGTTATGTCCTAAGGACAGTAGAATTCATTAGTCAATTAAAATCTCAGAAAAACAATAACTTAAGGAAGGTATACATATTTGTATAAAAAAACCCATTTATCTTCCTAACTATGCAGGTACAAATATCGCTTGTACTTTACTTATGCTAAATGAGTAATCCAATTTTTCACTTGAACAAATGTTTAAAATGCTTCGCTGTCTCTTTCAATATATCCTGTCAAATTTGTTACCATAGAAACTTCAGTTTCTTAAAAAGTAAGAACTTCAAAAACCACTAGGAGGTTAACTAGATTATCAGGTACTACCCAATAAGAAACAAAACTCCCACTGAAAGGTTTAAACTTACTTCTTACTGGGCATATATAAACCTAACAATTGTTGTGTACATTTTCTAAAAGAGATTGAGATGAGAACCAAACACAAATAAAAACCAGCTCCTAATTCAAGTTACAACATCTTGTTATCTCTGCTAGATAAAAATCTCACTGGTAACATGTTATAATATAATAGCATTCACACAGAAATCAGTGTTAAGTCCTAAAAACTATGTATTTTATGTATTTAAAAAAATCATCACATTTACTTATGTGTTTGAGATGGTTAATAAATTTAAGGTTGGAAAAGAGATGTTGCTAAGGAAGAAACAATATTAAGTGCAAAATAAATCCAGAAGAGAGAGTCCTTACGTATTAGCCAGCCCTCAGTTAACTGGACCTGCATTCTGTTCAGGTACTTCATCTTCTGTGTTTATAGTCATGAGGGTAAAGCTAGAAAGGATATTCAGAAGTCCTTTAAAGTTAGCCTGAAAGCAGGGAGCTGAAATAGACATTTATCCCAATCAAGACCACCAGTGACAGATCTCACTGGCTTTCTTAGTAACCCGTATAATGACAGTTAAGCACTCAAAGTCTCCTAATATTTACCCCAATTCTTGCTTGCTTGCTTTTGCAATGGAAAAGACTCAGTATCTCTAGAAGGAAGTAGGAGAAAAATGAGTGGATCAAAAAACCCCACCAACACACACAAAATTCATAACAGACATGTTTATAGCATCAGACAAATACGACTTTTTCATCCTTTCCTCTTAAGTTCTAATGCCTTTATTATTCTTACTAGCATCCTCTGAACTTTTCACAGCTTGTCTGCTCATTAAAAGAAGTATCAAAATCTTTTTCCTAGCAAAGTCATCAGTAGTGCAAATTAAGTAATTTTATCCCCTGGTTAATAATTCCACAATTACATTTGCTTTTTACAAGAATCTGTGCTGTTGACTTAGCTTACGTATCAGTGTATACACACACACACACACATATTTATTTATACACACACATTTATGTGTGTGTATATATATATATAAAATACAACAGTATTTATGCACAAGTATATAAAACCTAGGTCTTTTTTAAGCTCTATGTCTAATCACTTATACTTGGTTAATCTATTTAACTTTTTCTTCTTTGATATAATGCTCTGGACTGGTATTTAGTCTATTACCTATTATACCATTGCCTATTATTTCAGGCATTTTCCAATTCATCAGGACAATCAGGATACAAAGCCAATCCTCCAATCTAAAATTTTTCACAAACAACATTTCATTGAATTATGGCCAGATTTTATTTTGAGAAACTGCTAAGTGTCTGGATATAATGGAAATGTTCTGGTCCCTTTCCATCACTTATGATAGGTCTGACTTTATTTTTTTTTTTACTATTATTATTACTTTAATTCAGAAAACTATCCAATATAATATGGTCATAGGATATGGCCTATTAAGAAGCTTGCTACAGGGCACTTCTATACTTCCATTTCAGATTTAAGGACAAATTGTTGAACATGAAGAAAAAACTGCCGCACGCCTTTCATTTATTGCCATTCAATGCAAACCTCTTAAGGCAATACAACCCTGGCAGGAAGGTAACACAAACATGCTATGTTTTGCCTCTGAAAAAATGCTGACAGTCTGGACGAAAGAGAAAATATGATACTAAGTTGCATTTATTCTATGCTTTCACTGAGTTTTTGCTGGTTGTTTCCAAATACAAATACTTTTGTCACACATCTTCTATAACATCAAATAACAGTTTAATGAAATTAATGTTCATACATGTTATGATGAAATAATATTCCAAAGTATATTCTTAAGAGTCCAAGTGCATTGGAACCATTTGCAGACATGGAAAACATTCAACAGCAGTTTCACTTCAAGCTGAGTCATGAATGCCATATATGTATGCTATGTGCCATAGCTTGTACATACAATGTAAAATGTATGCATCTTTCTCCATACGCAAGAGCTGAAGGACAGATGAAAGCACGGAACACTTCAGAGTCATTTTCAGAAGAAATCCTGTGATTTGTGATTTGAATGAATTAAGTAAGTTATTTGTGTAAGTACAGAATCTGGAAGAGTCAAATATGTTTTTGACATTTCTGTG
The DNA here is from genome assembly GCA_018403395.1 of Gorsachius goisagi. Lineage (NCBI taxonomy): Eukaryota > Metazoa > Chordata > Aves > Pelecaniformes > Ardeidae > Gorsachius > Gorsachius goisagi. The sequence goes on along the minus strand of BOSO01003595.1, from coordinate 13,376 downwards.
CTGTGCCCAAAAGAATGTTTCATTTAGAGAAGAAACTGTTATACTCTTTTTCATCTTTAAAAAGTCAGACTATGCATTATTGCACTGGAGGATGAGCTTCCCTAGCAATGTCTAATACTATCTGCTCAGCTATTCCACTTAACAATTTACTAACTAGGAAAAAATGTCTCTAGTTTTTATTTCCTTATTTTGCATTGCTGCTAAAGCTTCAAAAGAGCTGTTAAAACAAAGCAGGAGAAAAGAAAAAAAAAAACACCAAGGGGGGGTGGGGGTGGGGGGGAAGGAAAGAAAGAAAGGAGTATAAATCCATCCAATCAGGTAGAGAACTACAGATGAGCTTCAATACCACCAGCTGGCCCTCATCAAAATAGGATAATGTACTTCCCATGACTCAAAATGAACCTATACAATATTGGGGACCTCAAAAAAGTGAAAAAATTTGAAAAACAAGGAGAGGCTGGCATGGATTTTCAGAAAAGATCTAATTGCACTTCATTGTCAAAATAGAAAAATCGGCCCCTTGCTTTTCCAGCTTTACTTGGTATCAGCAATTTTTCACCGAGGAGTATGGAACCTTTCTCATGTCCACACAGGTAGCATACAGAGAGCAAGTCTATAAACTCCCAAAGACTAACTGCTATGAAAGCACATCTATGACTGTTTCCTGACTATCCAGTATTACCTGGGGAGAAGAATGCACTTTACAGTCTGATATAATAAAACAGGGAGAGGGGAAGGATGACAGGAGAAGGGGAGTGAGACTGTCCAGAGATTCATACTGCAGACAGGAGGTTATAATCAAACATTTTTATTATGGGTAAATACAAGATTTGTCAGAAGTATATTATTTTCCTAGCCTGTTTATTTTCTCAAAGGTTATGTGGCTCCCATCAAAGATTAATTTGGAGGATTATCTCTGACTCCTGAATGCAATTACGCTTTCCCACAGAGAAGATTATTCTTTTGTCTGATAAGGAATTCTCTTGCTGGGAAAAAAAACCCACCCAAAACCCAACCAAACAAAACTCAAAATCACTCTGAACTGCTATCCCAAAACAACAACAAAAACTCTGTTAGCAACAGAAACAATTATATGCCCTAAGCACTAATTAGTTTGTTTTCTTTCCAGCACTTTCAGTGATTTTTGGCTCCTCCTGTATTACTTTCTCCTAAAACTTGTATTTTTCAAGAATTCCAGTCTTCCGGTCTTATCAGTTTGATCTGCCCCTGAAAGTCTGGCAGAGCCAACCTACTGTAATCTCAAAGCAGGACTTTTGAAACAAGTTTTGCTTAAATAATGGTTATAGCCTTTTACTGTAATTGCTGATTTTGACTGATTTATGTATGTGCTACTGCTGGATATGTAATATCAAGCAGTGTTGGGGAAACTTACCTGTGAATACAGCAATATATATTATAAAACTTTGAAAATATACAAGAGATTGTACAATTCTTTTTCAAGTAAATTATTCCCACAGACAACCAGATTTTTGCTTAGGATTTGCAATCTGATATGCAGGGCACACTGAGGATTTAATTCTGAGTTCCTTTCCTTCTGACATTATTTAGAATCACAGAATCATAGAATCGTTTAGGTTGGAAAAGACCTTTAAGATCATCAAGTCCAACCATTAACCTTACCCTGCCATTCCACCACTAAACCACGTCCCTATAGCACCTTGTCTACCTGTCTTTTAAATACCTCCAGAGATGGGGACTCAACCACTTCCCTGGGCAGCCTGTTCCAATGCTTAACAAGCCTTTCAGTGAAAATACTTTTCCTAATGTCCAACCTAAACCTGCCCTGGCGCAACTTCAGACCATTTCTCCTTATTCTATCGTCCATTACCTGGGAGAAGAGACCAACACCCACCTCACTATGCCCTCCTTTCAGGCAGTTGTAGTAGGCGATGTGTCCCCTCAGCCTCCTCTTCTCCAGGCTGAACACCCCCAGTGCCCTCAGCCGCTCCCCATCAGCCTTGGGCTCCAGACCCCTCACCAGCTCTGTTGCTCTCCTCTGGACATGTTCCAGCAACACAATGTCTTTCTTGTAGGGAGGGGCCCAAAACTGAACACAGTATTCGAGGTGCTGCCTCACCAGTGCTGAGTACGGGGAGTACTTCTGTATCAGTATCACTTACACATAGCTAAAGACTATCTAACAACTGTCAGTTAAACATTAGACTAAGTCCCAGCTTGCTTCCAAGAGTTGCTGCTGTGCGTGGGGTGCTCAACGGGATCGCAAACATCAAGCAGTACCTCACCATAATTCTCAGTCTGAGAAGCAGCAGATACGAGGAAATCCTACCTCATAGAATCCACAAAATACAGTGGTACACAGTTTGTGCCTACTTCTAAGGTGGTCAGAGCATCATAGAATAATTCAGGTTGGATGGGACCTCAGCAGTTCCTACTCAGAACAGGGTCAGCTATGTGATCAGACCAGACTGCTGAGGGCTTTATACAGTCAGGTCTTGAAAACCTCCAAGGATGGAGGTTGCATAGCTTCACCAGGACTCTGCTCTGCTTGGTTCTCCTTATATTCAGTCTGAACTGCTCCTCCATACTCTTTCAGTATATACCCACTACCTCTCACCACTATGCACCCCAGAAGGCATCCCTCTCCAGGTTGAGTAAGTGCTGCTCACTTGGCCTCCTCTCAAGAAGCGCTCCAGCCCTTGATCATCTTGATGGTCCACTGCTAAACTTGCTCCTTTTCACCTACATTTTTCTTGTACTGGAGGACAAGAAGGGGGGCAAAACTGGGACGCAATATTTAAATGCATTCAACAAAGCACTGAACAGAAGCCAACACTATCATTTTCCTCAACCTACTGGCTGCACTACTGCTTATAAAGCACTTGTTGTGGTCCTTTTGCCTCTCTCTGCTGCCAGGGCACACTGCTGGCTGGCTTATGCTCTGGTTGCTGTCTCCCAGTGTCCTTTCCATCTCTACAGAGCTGCTTGACAGTTTTCAGCCCCCAGCCTGTATTGTTGCCAAGGGCTCTGTCTTGGCAGATACACTAGGAGGAGGTTGTCCTTAAACATGTCGGCTTTCTTGAACTCCTTTATCCTCCAGAGCTGCCTCCTGTGACATCTCACCTACCAATTCCCTGAGTAAAATAAAATCTGCTCTCCCAGTGTCCAAGGTCTGCACTGTGCTACCTGCCTTCCTCTGTCCTCTCAGGACCCTGATCTCACCATTACAACCAAGACTGCCTTTGATATTACATCCCCAAATCAGTTCCTCCCTATTTGTGAGTAACAAATCCCGCTGCGTGTGAGCCCTGGATGGCCCATCCAGTACCTACCTGTATCAAACACTTATCCCTCACATTTTCCAGAAATATACTCAAATTACTTATGTCCTGCTTTATGGGACTTCCAGCAGATGTTAGGGAGACTGAAGTCTCATGAGAACCAGTGAGTAATCCATAGGCTTTCCTCCTCCTCGTCTTCCCCACCTGTCCTTCCTGAAGAGCTTGTATCTGTCCATTACAGATTTCCTGCTGCATGAGCTGTCCTACCATGTCTCAGTTATTCCCATGATGTTGCACTTTTGTGACCAGAAGCAGCTCTTGCTCTTCCTGCTTGTTTCTCAGGCTGTGCACGTGTGTACAGGTCTCCCTTCTCCAGAACCATCAATGCTGCAGAAACTCCAGCATGGTGTCACTGAAAAACTTCTGCAAGGACCAGGTATGTTCTAAACTGGTATACTTAACATCTGCCGCAACAGAAAAATGCTCCTATTGTGCTGCTATACTAGGAACTTTTTTTAGGATGGGGTAACGTGATTTATTGTTCAATTTAGAGAAAAAACAGAGGGTTTGATTTTCCAGGTTTTGGTTTGGTTTTTTTGCTTTTTGGTTTGTTTGGGGTTTTTTTAACAAGAGTAAAAATGCTCTGCGATAGTTTAGAGAATTCCTTGTGCTCTAAATTATTGAAGGAGGAAGCTAATTGTTTAGAACCTGATCAGTATCACATTTAGCAATTCAACAAAGCTAGGAATTAATCTTCCATATGGCTTAAACTCCAGCCACACAATTCTTGCTTTTTGAGCTGACCTGCCTTAATTCACTTCACTAGGCAGTCCCCTATACAACAGATTTTTCTCTTCCGTTCTTTGACCAAAATCAATGTTTTTCTTTCTCCTCATTGCTTTTTTGTACAGTTTTCCCACAATAGTATCTAGGTGAAAGCTTCAATAGCTAGACACCATCAAGAGTGCTTAATCCCTTACATATGATTATTATACATAAAGTTATCACAAACAAATCAGCCTTCCCATTTTGGTCACCTCATGTTAAAAAAAAAAAAGCGATGCAACAAAACTATAAACTAGTCATCAATTCAGATCTTATTATTAACGATGTTGCAAGATAACATATGAAAGAATAAAAAAAGTAGTCATTAAAAGGCCTCTGTGTAGCACCAATTCTTTGTGAAGTTCCAATGAAAAATTTCTTCTCATTAACAAAAACACTTTATACCTTGAGATATAACTGAAAACAGTTACCCAGGATTTCAAATGCTACAAGGACTTAAATTTTTTACTTTCGTAGACTGGAAAGCACTGTTTACTGTGCATCATTATTCCCACATACATCAAGCTATTTTAATGTCATTCAACTCTCACAATACCACTGGAAAAATAACCCCCAAAACCCTTTTAAAAAACATCTCAGCCTCCTGCTCTGAAGGGTTACCTTTTGCGTAGTTCGCCGACTACCTACAGACAGACTATATACAGGGAACTTGGGAATTGACTTGGTTTCCCCTGTGTAGAGTTTCCCAAGCAAAGTAAGCAAAAGCAACTTTTTAGAGTCCAAGGCAGTATTACCTCTATAAAAATAACATCAGGGCATAAACTAAGATCTAACCTGGTGGGGATGAGGAGGGAGCGGCATAGTACTGAGTTGGTGGGGTTCCATTCACAACAAAAGGTGTTTTTGATTCTTCTACATGCATGAGAAAGCTTGGCAAAAATTTCACAGGAGAGAGCTTAGGCTTTTTTATGTTTATACCCTAAAGTAAAAATCTTTAGTTGCACTTAGAATGTGTTTTACACATCAGCATAGAAATATTCTTCTGTAGCGCAAAGTTAATTTAGTAAGCTTTGCTCTATGTAGTCCTAGAATTGAATTCATTAACAGTAAGAAATTAAATTTAAAATTTTAATCTGTACTGTGCTATGACCTTCTAGAATGATTTTGCTTCTCATCGCTCTAAATAACACTGCACATAGAGTATACAAGGCTGTTTTAATATTTTTTAAATTATTTGAAGACAATGTACTTATATTATGCACTAATCATACTTAAGCCTGTCTCATCACAATAAAGTCTTCAGCAAGATTCAAAGGTGGTGAATTCAGCCAGTTTCCTATGAAGAGACCCACCTGTTGGTCAAGGAATGTCACTGTCTAGAAATATCAAATAAGAAAAGTTAACACTTAAAGTGAACAATCAGCCACAAATACTGCTGCATTCTTAGTTACCAGTTTCAAAATATGTATCTTTTCCCAGGTTGCCTTGTACATCTGAAAACGTCTTTCTTAGTAAACAGTTATTGGAACAGCTTTTTCAAGGTATACATTTGGGTTGTTGAAAAAGATGGTGAGGAATAAAAGTCTAACCAGAACAGAAAGTACAGAACATAGCGCTTCAACAAAAGAAATTATGAAATTCCTGCTTTTCATTGTGTTAAGAGCACCCACATAGCAGATTATTTATTTTCATGAGCTATAAACGCTCTGAGACCTGGAGCCTCCTCTTACCCATCAGCCACACTAAAAGCACTTAGCAAGGCCATATGCCAGGCTTGAGCTGTAGATCTGATATATTAAGTGTTTGGAAAGAATTTTGCAAGTTACTCTTCAAGGAGCAGGCTCGTGATAAAAGTGAAGCCTCAACAAACTTCTACCATAAACAGACTCCACTTGATTCAGACTGCTATTTCATTCTGGAGCCATACCAAGACAATACAAACAACTGGCAAGTCCTTCAGCATCAGGGCAAAATGACAGTTCAGTTTTTATTATTCTTCCAAAAAGCGTTAAGATACAATTTACAAGGCCATAATCCCTTCTTTTCAGAGTTATCCCAAGAAGTGTATAAAGAAAAAAAACGTGCACGCAACTTTACAACATCTTTTAACATTCTCTTATTCTGATGTAAAGATGGTTTTGGTGTCCAGCACACATCAGAGCGACTCTAAAACTGGCTAAGCCGTAGCATGCACTAAGGCTTGGGATTTAGAGGGGTCTTTATCAACTTCTGTCATGTTACTCACCTTCCTATGTTTGCAGCGGTCTCCTTGCAATCTACAATCCTCCAGTTGACTTGGAGTAACAATAGTACCCTATTCCCTCAACACTGTAATAATGGGACGCTCCAAAGGACATTCAGAAGCTACAAAAAGCTCCAAGAGGTTTCAATTCCACATGCCATTTTGGGATAGATTTAAGTTTAAAACAAACCAGTATTTTTGAATCTCTCATAGCAAATACATGATATTGCTCAAAGTGGAAGCTTCTATTTTATTAACAAATAGTGATGGTTTTCAGAGGGAGAACTCCTACCATCCAAATCCCAGAGAATATCTAATGCTTTAAGTTAAGCAATTTCATTCTGGTCCTAGCACAACTTAACTTCTCCAGGTATTTCTAGTTACAATTTGTGTCTAAAAGGAAATAAATCAGGCTATGCTATTTTCCACTAATAACCTGAAAGTAGTTTGTCTAAGACTGGACTCCAGACACGTCACAGGCTTTACTCACATATGAAAAAGACAAGTGGCAGTCTTTTCTTCTTCCCTACACAGCTCAGAGCAGAGCCATTTTCTTCCATCCCCTTATGACACAAAATTTAGTCCTCCCCTTGCCCCCACTACATCTTTCGCATCTGACATAACTGCCCACTTTAAGCATTTTTAAAAGATGCAGGTTTTCTAACATGTCTGGTATGCCTGCAAACAGTACAAATCAGGTATGATCAGGCATTTGTAGTGTTAGAAAGAAATGTACTACATTAACTATTACTATTGTCAAAAGGAGGAAATACAACACAGGCAGAGTTCCTAAAGAGCAACTTACAAAAATTTTGTATGCAATCTTCAACAGGCTTTTTTGTAACTGTCCTCAAAGAAGTTCATTTTTGATGTTAGCCTGAACACTTAGGGTAGAACTAGAGTCGTTGGGCATGTGGGGTCAAGAGGCCAAAGACTGTTTGCCACTCAAAGCCTGCAGCACCCTACAAATGCTAGCCTGAATTCAAGCTGTTTCCTCAACTCTGCCTTTCAGTCTGCACAGCAGAGGAGGTGATCATGAAGCAAGCTTCCACTTCAATTTCATCATCATCCTCTCGAACTGGAAACCTTCCCATCATTTGGATTTCCAAAAACTTTGGGAGTGGGAGGAGCCCCTCCATGTAGGGAAAAAAAACTAAAACAGATTCTTTGTACATAAAACTTGTGGTTGCATCTGAGAAACATAAAACCCAGCACAGACAGAAAATAGTGTTTACAAGCCTTGTAAAAAGTTGTTTTTCTTTAAACAGTTAAGAGCTATTCAGTATTTTATTCTATCATCTTTCCTTATGCTATCCTTCTCCTTCTTGGCCACATTTCCAGGGTGACCTCCAGAGTTCAGTTTGCATGTGATCCTACAAAACCTACTAGCTGCACGCTGCTTTGAAAGCTAGCATATGCCATCTACTGGCAACTTAATAAATCGGAAGTTCAACTGTCACCACTTCAAACATTTTAAATTTACCTGTATTCAATTTACATGCAAAACTAAAGGGACAAACTCCAGGTAAGTCCTTCAGATTGCATGGTAGCATTTAGTATATAAACAACTTACAGATCATAAGGTACCTAACAGCAAATCAGAAAGCTGTAACAAGTGCTACACTGTAAGTTCCATTCAGCACAACTTTCTGCACCTTAGTCCAACTGGTTTGCCTTCTCTTTCTCTGCTGCTATTTTATTACCTTATGAGAGGGAATAAACAATCCCCTACGCCCTATTTAGTCGAGAGTTTCTAGAGCAGTGAACAGCTGTGTAGTGCCTTCCTAGTAAGGTGGAATAACTGCAGTTACCTAACTGAATCTAAAGAACGAGTTGTTTGAAAGATTTTGTATAGTGGAAGTGTTGAAACATATTTAACTCATGCATTTTAAGCGAATAGTATCTGTGTTTTAGTAACTGTGCTGTTGATGATTCGCTTTAACATACACATGTTGTTTAACACTGGAGTAGCCTGGTTGTGCTCCAGGGGGACTGTTCAAGGTAGGTTTCCATACTGGCTACCATAAGGACAGTTTGTACCTCTACAACTTTTTAACATGGACTTGTGAGGAAGCTGTTAGATCCAGAGAACTCAGCTTTACACAACTGAACCACCTGCATTAGATGATCACACTGGAATCAGTGGAGTCTGCCAAGGGAGCACCTTTAACCCTGGGAGCAGGGCAAACCTCAGCAGGTGAAGCCGCAAGCCCAGCTCCGTGCGGGCAGAGGGCCATGGGTGACCTTCCTCCACACCGCCGTCGGCCAACGCGTTACCTGAAGCCGTGAGTTCATGAGCATGAACTCCTGCTGAGCCTTCAGGCTGTCGTTCATGGACTTGGAGAAGACGAACCCCATCGTACCCTGCAGCGCAGAAGAGACAGGCAGGTGAGGCCGGCGCGGTGGCAAAGGCGGGTGGTACCGCAGGAAGCTCTCCTCGGCCTCGCCCGCCTCCAAGAGGAGCCTGCCCCGGGCGCGGGCGGCGGGCAGGCCGCGGGCGATCGCACCACCCCGCGGAGAACCGACTGCTCTAGCGGGCTCTCGGTGGCGGGCTGCGCCAGCCGCCCCTTCAAGCCCGGCTGGCCTGCGCCAGCCGCGCCCGCCTCCCTGCCGGTGGGCGGCCCCCGCCCCGCTCCCGGCGGAGGCCGCCAGGCCGGGCCGGGCCGGCTCCGCCTCACCTCACCTCCGGGAAAGGCGCCGATCGACCGCGGGCAGAGGGCAAGGGCTGCGCCCGGCCCCGCTGCAGGTCACCGGCCGCCCCGCCCGCGCTGCCTGCGGCCGGCGATTGGCCGTCCACAGCAGAGCCCGGCGGGCTTTAGAGACGCCGGCGAACGGCCCCTCCGGGCCGCCGCGCCTGGCGCCGCTGCGGCCCTCGTCCTCCGCGGCGTTGTGGGGCGGGAGGGCGGGGCCGGGCGCAGCCTGCCGGGGTGGGGGGCGGGGAGCAGCAGCGGCCGCCCGCCGCTTGAAACGTCTGGGGTGGGGGCAGCGGCACCGCCTGCGTGTGCCTAGGCCACTGGTTTCTGTCTTAACCAGGAGCGCGTTGCCTTTTTTTATTTTCCTCTTGAGGTAATTTCAAGTAAACACCCTGAGTCCTCCAGCAGCCTGGAAATACGCGGTTCCCTTCAGGTGGGGCTGGTGCCTCAGATGTTCTTAACCGAGGAGTGTAGTGGCACTGAAATGACGTTACAGGTTTCCAGCAACGACAACGCAAACGCTTGGAGAAGCGAGGGGTTTCATGCTGGTTCTTGCAGCTTGGGGTGGGGGGTAGTAAAAATGCGCTGGATGGCAAGTGCCAGCCTTGCAGTGAGCTGCATGTAATTTTCTTTCATTTTTATTTTTTTTGACCATAGAAACTCTCCCAAGAAACTTCCAGGAACTCTTCTACGCATTAAACGTCTACACAGGCCCTGGCAGGTTCAAAACTCAAGCATGACGCAAACAGGTACTAAGTGTAAATTAGCAAAGAAAGGAATTAGATGCCTTGGCCACTTAGGCTTCTTGTCTTACTCTGCCTTTCATCATGTGTCAGAATAGTTTCATGGCATCATCATCCATAATTAAAGGCTGATTTTGAAATCCAAAGGAATTAAATTTTCATAATTAAAAAGGTGTTGAGACAAAAATTATGCTCTGTCAGTTGGCTTTTTAAACAGTGATACAGATATTGGATAGGATTTCCAGGGTTCTTTTGGCACTAAAGAGTATCTCATTAAAGTTTCCAACACCAGTGTGCGAGAATATACAGCACATCCAACACCACCTCACAGTGGAATTTGACATCTCACCTTACAAAAAGAATTAATTCTTTTTTTCCTTCTCTGGAAAGAGTCTTCTAGTTCAAGATTCAGATGTAGTAAGTGTCATTTTCAAATACCTCTGCTCATGTCTTGACCTGCAAGTGATTCTTGCTTTTAGTATTAATTAATTTTCTAGATGCATATATTTTTGCAAAGGTTGTGGGTTTTTTGAACACAAACAGTCTGAGAAGACAGCTATCTTCCCATTTTTCTGCCTTCCCCCTTTTTTAATGGCACAGCAAATATAGGAGAAAAGAAAGGAAAAACCAAATTTTTTCTCTTGTGGAAAACTGCTTAACATTTTTACTTCAAGTGCTTCCGAGAACTGGATTTTATTTTTTTTCTGTGATATTTTGAAAATGCTTGTGAGTTTTAAAAGTATTTAATCCTTTGCCCACACATAGTTTTAGTTTGTAAGGAGATAAAAACTTTAAAAACATGATGGTAGGATGTATTTTCAGCTCTATAGGTTTGATGGACTAGTTTGAGTTAAACTTCCGCTGTCAATTTACAGTGTAGAGTAAATGTTGATCTGACTGCTTATAGATGTAAGCACTTGCAAGAATGGAGGCATCTGACCCGAGATTCTGCATACACCTTTGAAAGCGAGGGTTTTGCCCACAGTTAATAGTTTTATTGAAGGTGCTATGTTGCTCACTTGAATAAAAATCTCTGAGTAAGTCTTGGTTTGTCTAAGATAACTAGCTGCCAGTCATAGGAAAGGAACATCGAAAAGCCCTGTTCTGGCAAACTTTTCTAGGGTTTAATACGTACATAAGGTTGTATCTAGAATCAAACCACTCTGTCATAAAGATACAGCGAATGAGCGCAACAACCAAGGGAGGGGGAAGCAGGGAAGCTGACTCACAAAATGACAATCCTGTGCAGAGAACTGGGGGATACGTTGGACTATGTGTACTTAATGCTAATTGCCTGTGATCCAAGAAGGTAGTAAGGTCTTGTGGAAGGATACACGGAAGTCTGTTAGGTATGCGAGTGATCAGTAGTTGCGTAAAATGTTATGAAAAATGGTGATTAGGATAATTGTGGGAAGAAACTGATAAAAATTAATAAATGGTGGCATACTGAGAAGGAGGGAGAGATAAATGGTGTAATAAAGGAATCAGAGAGTGAGAAGGCAGAGGAGGACAGAAAAAATTGTAACTACTAGATGAAATTACGCACTGCTGATAACAGACCTGTCCATCTGTGAGTAGTCGGATGTGGATCCATCTGGAACCATGGACCCATTAGGATCCATCCTCCAAGTGTGTTATAGCAGTGACTGGTGTGACAAGCACGCAGCTCCCTGAGGTCTTGCCTGCTGCTCGCGCAGCAGGGATCTAGGGGAGAAATTTCCTGCTCTACACCAGCTCCACACAAGATGGCAGTACTGCACTGGCAGCCAGCAACAGGTATTTCATTAGCCTTCATCAGAGAAAATTGTGATTGATGGGTCTCTCCTTGGTAGATTTAAGAGAACGTGATTTTCCTTTGAAGTGGGTTACCGAAGATACCATCCAATCCCACCCACCGAGCCCCTCGCAGACAGGCAAACCATTTTGGTCTGTCCAGATTTCTTCTTTTCTTGAGCAGAAAGATACTTCAGAGTGCGGTAGACCTCTGTATTTTAGCTCTGGTAAACCCTCTGTATTGCAGAGGTCTGATTTTTGTGGAGGGGTAACATGATGGGGTAGCAGATTTCAAAAATACAAGAACAGAGAATAGGAGGGGAAACTGTGGCTGATTGTTAGGGAAGTGGGGCTAGTGTCTGAAGAAAGGATTGGGGATTTAAGAAGTAGCAGAGAGAATGGAGGCTAGTTTCACAGGGTGCAAAGAACTGCTGTGGTTTATACACGTGGAGGGGAGGCAGGTTTGAGCTACAACAGACTGCAGACACTGGGGAGGAACCCATCTGCAACAGGGGCCTCAGCTCTTGCCTCTCCTTGCTGATATCTGCTTGCTGCTCCAGACATGAGCTGAACGGTCTGCTTTCACTGATACTGTGAATATTCGTGGCACCACATCAGGAAGGTCATTGCCTGTCCCGTTCCAGTTCCCATGCCCCCAGCCACATTGCTGCTCTTCATTTGAGTGACTGTCACAGGAAATTAAAAATACAATCAAACCCAGAATCTCTGTCCTGCTTGGCAGTTTGATAGCTGTCTTACCCCTCCATCAGTGTCTTGCTAGTACTGTGTTCCCAATACATAATGAAGAACAAGAGCCGGGTTAAGTGGTGCTGCCAAGTCTACTTTGGTACAATGCCTTATTCACGATGTGCTGGCACGTTACTGGCTGGGAAACGTTGTCCTGTGCAGTACAGCAGCGTAAAAGCTGTAGCTTAGGCACAGGCTCTTGTTCCAGTACTCCAGGCTATGGCCTGTTGACCACCAGCCTGTCAGGTCATGATACGGAGTCCACAGAAAACAGATCAGACAACAGCACATATTGCGTGGTTGGATTGTTTGGCATTTCTGAAGGCAGGCAATATTCCGATAGTGCAGAAAGCTGTAGGGATTGCTGCTGCTGCAGAAGAAGACATTTTGTAGTAATGCAAAACTGGCAGCCGTTAGCCAGGTAGTCATGTCTCCTTCGTTCTTGTAATCTTTTAAAAAAGATTTAAATTATAAGATGTATTTTCTCCACAAACAGTTGGTCCAAAAATAATTAAATCTTAGAAATTTTGGTTGTGGTTCTTAACTGAAAAAATTAAGTAATCTAAAAATAGAAATAACTGTAACTTGTGCCAATGCAGATGGTGACTGGGTAAGTTAAATGTGATTTTTACATGACAAGAAAGAAGAAGGAACATAGAAGGACAACCAGAAGAAATGTTTGAAAGAAAGCAAGCCTTCTTCCTCTTATCTTTGTATGCAGTGCACTGGGATGAATCAGTTTGAATTTTACTGTAATGGTTTGGGTGTAAAACAATTCATTATCCACTTCAGTTTCATAATCCAGATTTAGAAGGAAGCAAATCATGCTGGATATAGCCTGTAGAATTAATAGTTGGAAAGGAAGTTACATCTGTGTCAGTCTGCCTGATCGATTCCATTGAACTGAAAGGATTATCTATAAAATTAAATTCCCAAATCTATCAACATTTTCCAAAATGGAACAGCAAATGCTTATTTAATACCTTATAACTTTGAAGCTGCTGGATCAAAATAGTTTGAAAGAGATAAAAATCAATGCCCTAAGTTAATAGTCTTTAGCAAATCAATTTCCCTGTTTCACCATAGTGATGTGTGGAAAACAGACTCCACAATCTGTAAGACTGTAAAGTAG
>BOSO01003594.1:5682-23388 GCA_018403395.1 Gorsachius goisagi | reverse complement strand
AAGGCTGGTCCTCAGGCTCCCCAGACCTTGGAGGTACGCGAGCAAGCTTGGAGAAAGGACGACCTTCCCTCAGGCGAGGTGGATCAGGTTAGGGATCTTTTAAGTAAGCTGGACACCCACAAATCCATGGGTCCCAATGGAATGCACCTGTGAGTGCTGAAGGAACTGGCACACTGTTGAGTTGAGTTGCTGAGCCGCTTTCCATCATCTACAAAAGGTCGTGGAGAACAGGAGAGGTGCCTGAGGACTGGAGGATAGCCAATGTCATTCCGGTCTTCAAAAAGGGCAAGAACGAGGACCCAGGGAACTACAGGCTGGTCAGTCTCACCTCCATCCCTGGAAAGGTGATGGAACAACTCATTCTGGGTATCCTCTCCAACCAAGTAGAGGAAAAGAAGGTTATCAGGAGTACCCAGCAGGGATGCAGCAAGGGGAAATCATGCCTGACCAATCTAATAGCCTTCTACGATGGCATGACCGACTGGGTAGACGAGGGGAGAGAGGTGGATGTTGTCTATCTTGACTTCAGCAAGGTTTTTGACACTGTCTCGCATAACATCCTCATAGGGAAGCTCAAGAAGTGTGGGTTGGATGAGTGGACAGTGAGGTGGATCGGGAACGGGCTGAACGACAGGGCTCAGACGGTTCTGATCAGCGGAGCAGAGTCCAGTTGGAGGCCGGTAGCTAGTGGAGTTCCCCAGAGCTCTGTACTTGTCCCAGTCTTGTTCAATTTATTCATCAATGACCTGGACGAGGGGACAGAGTGTATCCTCAGCAAGTTCGCTTATGACACAAAACTGGGAGGAGTGGCTGATACGCTGGAAGGCTGCACTGCTATTCAGTCATCCTTGTAATAATCAGTTAGTATCCAAAACTGCCTTCAATGTAAGCTCATTAATAATAAGGCCAAATGAACTATTGAAATCATCACATCTGAGATTCTGTTAAACACAGGACAGAGTTTTATGTAGATTTGGACATAACATTTTACACAAAGCTGTGGAGGAGGATAGTTCTCTGGTGAACACACAGAAAACAGATATTGAATAATTCTGCTCAGCTGGTAGGTCATCTTATTTCGTTTGCAGTGCTCACTTAGGCTCATAATACTGTAATCTGTTTCTTCAAAATTCTTGCTGTTTTGGCTTTATCTGATCAGTCAATTTTTTGTTTTACTATCCCCCTGAAATTATACACTATCAAGAACGCAGGTAGCTGATAATCACAGTAAAGGTGATGGCTGCTTTAAAATAAATGCAAATGCCTTTCCCATAAAATTCAACCTATAGAAAATAAAATATTTCTGCACAGTCCAGTATCTGAATTTGTAAAAAACCTGGAAAACGAGTAAGGCTAAATTACTCCAGTTTATAATTGTATCACCTTTGCTAACACAGGATTTTTTTCTTGCTTTTACAGCAATTACTCAGACCTCACACTATTCCCTTCAACTGTTTTTTCCTTCACGAGCCAAATATATTTATCTGCCTTGCAGTTACAAGAAGTCTATGTACTTTAGCTGTAGAATTATCTTTGTCTTTAATGCGTAATTTCTTTTGCAGTCAAGTGGAATAATTAGTTCCTTTTTTTCAACAGATGAAGCTTGTCTCATCTTCATTGCTTTAAAATGGAGCTCTCTCTAGCTAAAAATGCCTTTTTGACTTATGCAAGGGTCCTTGGTTGTTCCACAGCTCTGCAGGAACTCACAATATCAAGATTTCTCACCTCACTGAATACAAGGGACTTTTTTTTTTCCTGTCAATGGTATGCTAGAGATCTTAAAAATTAATACATTCTTACTGCATATCAGTAGAAATTTTAACTTGGAATATTCATAGAATGGTTTCAGCAGGGATTGTCAAGAGTATAAGGTTTGGTTCAGCTCTGTTGCTACCTGATTCCTATCATTCCTTATTCTCCAGAGTTATATTATGGTGCTTGCAGTATGAACAGTAGTAGATCATTCATACATACCATTCCATTTAAATGTTACACCTATCACTGGGATAAAATACTGCAGAATTTCATTAGAAGTGAAGAATATGGTTTTACATTCAGCAAGGGTTGTTGTTGAAAATTGTTGTTACACTGGAATTAATTTTCATGCCAGAGCTGTTACTGAAATAACAAGTCCCACTTAAACAAGTACAGATTTTGAGAATCTTGTCTGAATCTGATCTGGATCTACTTTTTTTCAGGAAAGGAAGAGGATGTTTCAGTTATATTGTATCTAAATTAAATTTAGGCTCTTTAAATAGATAAAGATGAAGCAATTATCTGAATTGCAAAGTTATCACGCTGCTGGCATATGCTGTATGCAGATGAAAAACTTGATCAGGACAAATTCTAATCAATTAAGAAAGTGCTAGGATTACCTTAGAAATGTCTTTTGCACAATATTCTGAAATTGGAAAAAGGTATAAGAGCAAATGTGGAATCTGTTAAGTTCTATATAACTTCACTATATTGCAATCATGAAAAAAAGAATCAATCTAAGCTGGAACAGAACTGTCCTTTCTTCTTTTTTTTTTTTTGTTCCTCCCTCCCCCCCAACCCATGCCTCCAGTGTTAACATTATGCAATCAGCAGAGTAAGCTGAAAATAAGGAAAAGAATATAAAAGCCAAACTTGATACAGTGAGAAATAAAAAAAAAATTAATTACTTGAAATAAAAGACAAAGATTGCTCTTTGCAAGTTCAGAGACAGATTCTTTTCTCCCAGAAGAAAAAAAAAAACCAAACCCAAACTAACAAAACCCAAGAACCAAACACTCACAAAGCAAACCTGAGAATGACTTTCAATTTACCTGTTATTAGTTCAACTATTAAAGTAAATATTATGAGAAATCTCACTAAAAGAGAAGCTCAAAATATACTTCTGAAGTAAAAGAACATAATTTTCAAATCAATGTGAGTTTTGAATGGCCACATTTTCAAACATTTCAAAATAAACTATATTCAGAGTAAACATTTAATATTTACTCAGACTACATTATAAATTCTGCAATTATAGTATCAAATTATCAACAAAGAGATGGAATGCAATAGACCATGGGAGCTATTAATTAAAAGCCATCTCTTAATTGTATGCTAAAAAGTGTAAGACAGACGCTACTTTCCTGAAGGCAGAAGGAGGATTGTATTTACAATTCAGTTATGGACTGGTGCCCAGATTTTAGCTTATCTATCATTTACTACATGCTGAATTTGTTGCATACAAGCTGCCATTACTAATAGTTTGGGACAGAGCCATGAAATTTCAAGTACTGTATATTTCAGGGCAGAGCACAATCTAGTTAGTGTCATCTGAAATACATCCACCATTCCTCTGCTTAATAAAGCCTGCTGGTGACCAATTGAACTGCAACATTGGTTTCCTTCTATTCGCTCTTTTTTAGTGCATGCTAAAAGTATTTTTTGCCTATGCTGTAGAAACACAACTCTATTTCTTGTCTGAAATCCTTTAATTTCTAGTATGCTCATAATTTAGTTTTAATTTTCATTATTTACACATACTATCCAGGTTACAGACTATGCAGTATGCAATTACACAGATGGCAGAAAAAAAGTGCTTTCATTTCAAATAACACATCATGTTCAGAAAAAAAAATCTGCTCTATATTCAACATCAAATCTTTTGAAATAAGTTAGAGCATATCTAGTTTTTGGTTTTTCATTTGTACTGCACAGAACTGAAGGAACACTGCAATGGATCACTGCAAGGAGGATTGGATGCTACAAATAATGTGTTTTTCCGAACACTTCAGAATTTCCATTTGAACTTTAAGGTCAGTGAATTGCTGTCTTGTTTAGAAAGTGCAGATATGGTATTATTGTAGAGACAATTTCAGCATGGAGAGATGGATTTTAGCAACTTTTATCTGCAAAACCAGTTTTGTTTGGTTTTGTTTTTTTTTTTTTGTGGAAGAACATTCCCAAAGTCATAACACTATACTGGAGAATTAAGATTATTACTTTTATGCATTTTTTTCTATGTTGTAAACCATGGTTTTTCAGTAGTAATTTGGTTCCATTTGAATCTATCAGATTTGAAAGCCTAGGCCTGGAAGCCTAAAGATTGGGAATAGTTTCAAGTGGGTTTATAGACATTTGTTTCAAGTTTTTATTTAGAAAACTAGAAGCATCAAATTCTCATTTAAACTAGCAAGCGGAATAATTAAATAAAAAAGTATTAACAACCTTGACTAAAAGAAGTGACAGTTCGCATGCCAAGAACTTTTAATTTACTAAGAACTGGAACTTTCTTACTGTCGTCTATAAAAATATGTCCATATCCAGCTTTCTCTTAAACATACTTTGACAGCCAAATTGTTCCCTGTTTTCTGTGATGCAATACTACCAAAAATCTGCATCTTATCTTTGCAGTGGTTGCATATGATTATGGAAGGATTTAGAACTCTTAGAACTTTTTTTTCATTTGTAAGCTCTATTTTTTAACAAGTCAGAAAATAAATAATTGTTAAGAAATGTATGCTTACTCTGGTGCATTTTACTACAGTACACTGAGAAATAACCTCTCTGTCATACTCTTCCCTGGATATATTAGATCCATACCTAGATGGACTAATGGATATGCCACAGAACCCATAAAAGACTTGGCCCTTTAAGAAATACTGACCAATGGCCAGTTTTGGTATCCTAGTACATCTAAACCTGTAGATGCTTACTCTAATGCAGCTGAACCTAACCTTTATTGGGAGACTAAAAGGGCTTACTCATACATGGAAGACTGATTTTGTTCAGAAACAGGGTCTGTAAGAACATAAGCCACAATGACTGAGTGAGATACTGGCTTTACATTGGTAATAACTGAATCCTATCAGCAGCCAAGAATTTGGTTAAAGTCATTGTGCCATGCAGTGATACCATTATTAAGTTTAGATCAGTCTTGTCACACACAAACAATGCCTTTCTGTATTAGATCTAAAACTTCAGGGAGCCATGATAAATGCCTTCATGGTTTATTTCCATTTTTAGTGTTCACCTTTTGCATATTGAAAGAATTAACTGATTTTTTTTGTAAGTATCTATTAGCATTAAAATAATACTACTAGAGATCTAAGCAGTATGTAGGTAGTGTGATAGAACTTTAATAAATATTCAGATACTGTGCTACATATTTGCATTGACAATAGTTGTTATGTTCCTAAGTGTGGATGACTTGGTCTGGATGAAGTTAAATTCTTATCCTCTCATGGTCTGGTAAATGATTAAATACTACCAGGAGTGGCCAAGAAAGCATTAGAAATTAATTTAGCCTTTTGCCTTTTCTTGTACATGCACATACATATACACAAGACATACTACCTCATTGTCTTACTGTGAGTCATCATTTGAATATTTTAAACCTACTGTCGAACTAATAATATCGTTTGCTATGTTGCAGGTTTAGGAACACATCCCTTGACCTTCTGTGGTGGGTTAGCCTTTGACTAACAGCCAAATTCCCACCCAGCCACTCGTTCTCTCCACTCCTTTAGCAGGAGAATAGGAACAAGAGAACTTGTGGGCTGAGGTAAAGACAGGAAGATCACTTATCAATTGCTGTTGTGGGCAGCACAACTCGACTTGGGGAAAATTTACTGCTAATTAAAATAAAAATGTAATTACTATTTTGGGTAGTGGGAAACAAAAAAAAAATCCCATTAAAACAGTATCTTTTCTCCCCTTTTTACAAGGCTTAAGTTCACTCCTTCACTCCAGACTCCTATACCACCCTCTCAAAGAGGGTCTGCAGTCAGTCCGTAACAGCTTGTCCTTGCTGCTCCTTCCTCCTCGCACTTTCCCTGCTCCACCATCATCTACTCCAGGGGCTTCAGGGGAATCTCTGCTCCGGCCCTGGTACACCTCCTCCTCCTCCTTCTCTGAATTGGGTGTTTGCAGAGTTGTCTCACTCTTTTTTAACTCACCCCTCCCTGCCGACCAGCATTTTGCTCTTTCTTAAATGTTTCCCCCAAGGCACCACCACTGTGGCTGCAGGCTCAGCAGTGCCCTGGGGTGGGATGGGTTGGAGCCGGCTGGAACCGGCTGTGTCTGGCCCGGGGCAGCCCCGGCCTCTCCTCACAGAGGCCACCCTGCTGCAGCCAAGACCTGGGCACCTGCACCCTAGTACACCCTCATAGCATGAAATTACTCATATAAGTGAAAAATAATTATTTTCAAGTTGTTCTAGATCTCTTTTTGTTCTTAGCTGAATGACCTTTTCCTTGCTAGCTTGACTCCACACCTAGGTGTCACCCACTTTTACAGGCTTTTCCGAAATCATAGCCTTTTGAAGTTTTTAAGTGACTAGAAACCTAAAATACGTAAAAATAATATCAATGCATAACTTCCATATAATATATATCATAATAAAAATAAAGCACCAGATAATAAAAGCAACTTCTATATCATCATTTTACAGCTTGCTATAAAAATGGTATGTTGATAAAAAATAGCAGATGATATAAGAAACCACTAGAAGAAGAAAAAGCAGGGATGGTCTCCCTCACAATGCTCAGACCTGTGTTCTACAAAGTAATCCAAAATTATTATTTAAGTTTATTGGCCATTGAAGGATCCTGCCTAAACACCTTAAATCCAAGCCCTTTTGAGGGAGTCACAAAATGTACAGTACATTTTCAACCCATTCAAAACTTTTTGCATTTGAAAAGAAAGCAGTTCATGTTTCACTTGCTATTCTGGAGCATTATACATTGAATTTCAACAGACTAAATTGAGCTAAATCCCTTTCTCCTCTTGAGTTCAAGTGCTGCACAGGCTGATCACTGAAAAAAACTGGCTGGAATTTACATGTTCCTCTAAAACATTTTATTAGACTTATTAAAATAATAAGCCCTGATAAATTCACAGTAAGACTGCGGTCTGATCATTGATAGCCTCCTTCTGGACTTCACAACTTAAAGCTATTAAGGTGTCATAATTTACTGAACATGCTCAGGGAGCCTTGGATCTTCCCCTGGAAGATGCCAGGGGCAACTAAATCAGCAGCTGCTACTTTTTCATCTTCATGCTTGGCTGCTATCAAAACAATCCTTACATAAAATGGGATTTTCCAGCCAGGTGGCCACCAGGAACAGTCAGTCTCACAGGCCCTCTAAAGTCAGAACTTAAAGCATTTAATTAAGACAGTTTTTCACTATGTTTTATAGCACTTTTGTGATTGGATTATGATTGTGTTATCAGTAAAGTTTCTTTATATTGCATTAATTGCTTACCCTAAAGTTGAAATTGTTTTATGGAAACGCTAGCACCTGTTTTATTTTCCATCATAGGGAATGGGGAGTAGGTAACATCTTATATTTGTCAGCATTGTTGGGATTGACAAGCAAGTAGAAATCCAAAATACCTAGAAATTATTTTGTGATGGCAACTCAAGACTTCTTTGGAAAAGAGACATTTGAAGAGAAGACCTTTATTAGTTTCAAGAAACATTTCACATCAATGAAAAAAAAGAATAGTTATATTATCGTAGAAAGACATTACACCAGATATCATCTAAAACTTTTCATTAACAAAAAGGTACATATTTTATATAGTCTCACTGTAGGAAAATAGCAACTTCATAGTAATTACCTATTTCTCACCAAACAAGGCAAGCACAAGAAGATAAATTACATTGACTTTTTATTTTCTTTTTTTTTTTTTCAGTCAAGTGCAATGAAGTGAAAAAAATATGCTAAAAACAAATGGCTTCCATGGGCTTTGCACAAGAGGTGTAATAGGAATAGCAAAACTCTAATCCCTTAATAACAGAAATATTATACATACAAACATACATTTCAAAATGCTTCAAACTGGGATGACAAACATGGAACTTCTCCCCTAGTACCAGAACGGAAAAATAAAATTAGTGAGCTTAGGTGACCTATTTATAAATCATTGTACCTTTATAGTCATTCACTCAATCTAGGATGAATCAAGCTGTTGCACCAAACCCAACGTAATCTGGATTAGCTAAAAGCATCATTGACAAATGGTTAATGACATTTTGTCTTTTCTTTTTTTCCCCAGAGAGTTAAATATTTTAATTCAGATTCATTAGATAAAATTATGGTTTATTACAGAGAATTTTAAGATACATTGTGTGCAACTTTCTATAATATTAACTTCGTAATCAATATTATTTATTATAATAAAGTGATTGTAAAAAAAAGCCATATACGCAGATTCTTGTGAATTCTTCTCCATTTTTCTTTTAGTTTAGCTTGCTCTCTTCCCCTACTCACTGCATCTTTGAGAGAACAAATTAAACAAAACATTATTCTATCACGTGTGATTTTGCACATATAAATACACTTAGGATTACTAGGTTCTCCAATAATAGAAACAAGTAATTAAAATGCCCATGGTTCTTAGGAAGAGGTTTGTGAAAAGCATGTTTTCTTTGTTATTGCTACAGCTTATGCATTTTGTGGTGCATATAGCTGAGGTTGATAGGGGTGGGTAAAGTATTCCGTAGTGTGATTGTCCAGGCCAGATAGTGTACTAGAAAAAACTACAGCTCTGCCTTTGCATCCAGATTTACTACTGAGCGGGAAATGGGAAATGGAAATGCAGTTTATAGATTTACAGGGACAACAGTTGATTACAAAGAGAGCTACCCCACTGATGAGGTCCACCTGAACAGACTATATAGACAAGAGAAATACATACAAAAGACACAATTTAAAATAGCATGGAGGTGAATATGGTACATATTAGGCAAAATTATAAGTATTTAAACTGAACAGCACTAAAAAAAGCCCCTCCACCTAGTCACTTGCATGCCTGAGATATAAAGCTTTCCCATTTTAAACTCTTCAAGCACCATGCAAACCAAATGAAGAAGGTGATTGGAAAAAGCCAAAGGCAAATCATGCCATACTAACCTGATCACTTTCTTCTGTCGAGAAGGTGAATTGTTAGAAACAAAGATCCTTATACAAGTTAGATACAAAGATCCACTTATACAAGTGGGATCAGCAGTCAAAAAAGAGAATGGGAAAAAATATTTTGCATTGTATATTTCAAAGGATGATTTTCAATGTTTTGTGAACTTTAGTAAGCCATGTGACAACCATAATTGCATAATTACGACCATTAGAAAAGAACGACAGCCTAATTAATGCGAGATCTTTAATTTTAAAGAGTTGTGTTAATATATATGGGACTGAAGTTTCTATGTATAGAGCATGTGTTACAGAAATACATTAATATGAAATATCTTGTATCATTTAACAGTAAGATTTGACCCTGACCTTACAGAATCGCCTATACAACTCAGTCTCTGAAGACCAGCTATTGCTGTTCAGAAAGATGTCTGAAATAGAAGGAACCAGACTGCCCTAAATTTCATTCCTTTAGGCTCTGTAACAGAATCTATGAAACTGAGACAGGCACCTACATTCCCGACAGTAACTGTAGGGATTGAAGCATCTAATTATGGGTTTCATAGCAGACAGCACTGCCTAAACACGGAAGAGCAGAGGGAATAAATGCATCCTGAATCCCAAACTCAGTGTATTCCTTCATTTTTAAGTGACATTTCTGAAATCTCTTCCCCCTGGATGGCTAGCACAACACCAACTCTATAATCAAACAAGCGATTGTGTCTAATTGTCAGACACTGGAGAGATGTAAGTTCCTAAATTTTGCGTTTTTCTCTACCTACAAAGACATATTCAAGCATCTCAGGGTCATGAAAAAACATAGCTACGGAGACATATAAGAGGATATTTACATGCAGACTTGAGCGCTAAGGTTATAATTCCTTTTCCTTTCTCTAAGAATGACATCAGAAATGCAACCTACATTTCTAAAGTGATCTGGGAGTATCTCCAGGGAGAAAAAAATAAAACCAAGAGAGAAAAGAGACAAAAAGAGGACAGAGGAATAACAGAGAGGGAGGGGAAATAAAAGTAGAGCCTGAGAAGCAGGACAGTAGAAAGACAGGAAGACAAAAGCTTAGAATGCATACAAGAGTATTCAGTGAGAGCTGAAGAAAAAACTTACAAAAATTCACAAATCCATGTTTTAAGGTTACTGGTATTTGGCCTGTTTACCAGCTATTTACAATAGAAATCTGAAAGCTTCTGTATAATTCCTATGACATCCAAGTTATAACAGGCTGTGCATTAGTTCTGCACTTTCTTTATGCTGAATCTTTTAGAGTCTCAGTCTCATTAGCTCCCTGGTACCCTGTTCAAAATAGATCCATAAAGCTACAGTCATATATTCCTTTAAATCCTCCTAATGGCTCATTTTCACCATGTTTCAAAAACATTCCCAAATAGTAGCAACTGTTGCTAAAAATAACATTAGTATTTTTTAAAGAAGTGTAATTATCAGGCACAGGACAAATGCAATTGTCACTTCAGTGACGTTGGACTGCTAGATATTTTTTATCTGTACATCATGAACGTAAATCATGGTTACAGATGGAGAGAAAGCTCATTCAAGGACGACCAAGGTAAGAAGTTAGCAGCAGCAGACTGACAGCTAACCAAGAGCCTGAGCTGGAAACAACGTCTGTAACTTGTTTCCCAGTAGAGAAGGCACATGTTAGGATCGAATGTGCTTTAATGAGCACAGGTTGTCTGAGATTTTAAACCAGTTGTTGCAAATGCCAGGCTTTGGTTTTGTTTTGGGTTTTTTTTTTTTAATACTTCACTTTAAAATTCTGCTTATGTCTTACACCCTGATATTAGTTCTTTTACTGGATAAAGCTTGCAAGTGTCCACGCTGCTGTTAGTAGTATCTATCATGATTAGCAAAATGAAGAGAATAAAGTTGGCATCCTGGAGTCCTATACCAAAAAGACAACTGTAAAGGAGTCCTAAAAGAGGTACTTTGCATAGACCTTTCTGGCAAGGAGCTGATATGCTCCTCTTTTGTCTTCCTTTTTGTGGAAATTTTTTCCACAGTTCCTGCAGTACTAGACTGACAATGCCTACTGCTGAACACCTAAGAATTAGTGCTTTCATTTTAAAAAAAAAAAAAAAAGTATCCCTATCTAATTCTGTTAGATTTTAAAGCTCATTGAAAAAATTCTAGATTAGGCCATGCTGAAGCTGATTTTTACATTATGCTGACCACAATAGTTTATCAGACAATCTGCATGTATGATGTCATAAAAAAGAATTCATCATGTTATAAATAGATAAATAAATAAAATTACACATTGTGGTCACCTTCCAGTGATCTGTCCTTATTTGGCACACTACTTGAGTGTAAGGGCAAGAGAAAGAGCATTTCCAAATAGCCTTTGTGAGTATAACTTTGATGTTTCAACACGGCAAATTTTTCTCTATGTGGGAAACTTAGGGGACTGAAGCTAGGAATGGCTAAGAGGAATTAGGAAGTACAGGATTCTTTTCTTCCCAATTAGCGTAGTTTGTTGTGCACTTCCTACCATGTTACAGGGCAACAAGTTATTTTACAAGCCTCATCCTCATATCAATCCCTCCTGAAGATTTCATTTAATCCCCCTAAAGCCAATAGAAAAACTGAAACAGATTTTGTCTCCATGTACAATTTTATTGGTGTGTGTACCCAATTTTATCCCTCAAGTATGTGAAATAGTAAGATAACTGCACTTATAAAGTGAATGTGAAAAAAAATCCCTTGTGAACTAGCTCTTATTTCACAAAATATTTCAAAATTTCCTTGTAAAAGAAATAATTTTCCTGGTAGCATGACCTTCAACTATGGCCTCTTTTATTGAGGCTCTCACAGACTCGTCACTCCCTCCACTGTAGCATGAGCAGACCTGCAGTAAACATGTATCTGCAGTAAAATTATTTTGCTAAAGGGTATCTGACAAATCAGTTCTGCATAATGCTAAGACTTTCTCCCAGTGAAGATACTTTTGGAAATTAGTTTTTAAAAGCTAGCGTTTTAGAACTTTATTTTAAATGTAGAAAGAGGAGAAAAAGAAAAGACTATCACAAGCTGAATTCTGCTAGACCTGCCCCACCATGAATAAATGCTCACTCTACATAGTGTTTCTTTTTCATTACGAAACATAGGAAACATTCAGGGTCTGCGCTTCATGGTACCTGGTGTAATTGAAGCTTGCAAAGGAAGACAGAGCTGAAACAAAGAGCTTATAAGTAGTATCAGAAAAAGTAGTGAAAAAGCATATCACGTGGCAAAGAGGAAACTGGAAAAATGGCGCAAGGAAAAAGCAAAGGGAGCTTGTAACAACATCAGTGAAGGATCAAGCAGTAATAAATGCTGGGAAAGAAGATAAAAATGTTGATAAAAAGTACAGGAAAAGTCAGAAGTACAAAGCATATAAATGAAATCATACTGGAGGATTAAGGCCTGGAGAAAATTAGAGGAAAAGAAATCAACTAGAAGGGATAACAACATAAAGCTACTTGAACAAGTCAATGAAAGACCTTCAAGGCCAGCTGGAATTCTTAGCCATCCTACTGCTTTCCTTGGTATAAAGTCACAAAACTTTGCTTCCAGAGCTTAGCTTGGAACTCTAATGTGTTATCTTCTCATCCTGAATCAGAGGGAACTTGAAGCTTCCTCACAGGGAGTCTGCAGTGGCCATTCTTAATTCTTCTTATAGAGAGATGAGGGAAAAATATGTAGATGCGGCATACAAGAGAGGGCAAAAAGAAAGAAGCAACTGTAGAGGTAAAAGATTGCAAATTAGAATAACATTTGTCTGATTCATGTAAGCATTTAGTGATACAGGTATTGATGGTGTACTTAAATGCAGATGGTTTTGCATTCTCAGTTCTATCTATTAATATAAGGTCCAATCATTGTTATTTATTCTTTATAATAATCTCATTTAACAATTTGAGCATCAGTGACAGTTGTGGGAGTAATACCTCATTGTGATAAAATATTCCTTTAGGTCTCATTTCTTTAATGGGAATCCATTCACATGGCTTCTACTTTATTAATATTGCCTTTAGCAGGTGCTGTATATTTCTGTTCTTTAGTTAGAAATGCTCAAGAATGCACTTTACTCAAGTAAACAAAAAAGAGGACCATGTTCACCTTGACTTTTCTGCTATCATGGTGCTTCAGTCATAGAACTAAATTTCATTCAAATTAAACTGCCCTCAATTAGAGTAAATGGGGAGGTAAATGATGCTATTGTACAACAGAATATCCATTACACTAAAAAAATTGTGGATGACCTACTTTGTACCAGAGTCTGGAATAACTGCCAAAGCTGCATAAAGAATTAGATTTTTTTAGTTACGCTCAATTTTGCAATTCAGAATGTGCAAGCTTTATCTTAATGAAGTTGGCTGAGATGCTTCATCTAGAAAGAAATATAGTTAAGTCAGGTCCCTTTCTCCAAAATTACACTTCTTTCTTCCCAGGAGAAACAGGGATAATCTGGGACAGAAATAGTAGTAAATGTTATAGATTCACAATTATAATTGTTAAACCCAATACAGAGTTGTAATTCCACATTAGGTTCATGACACTAAGTTGCATGCTTGTTATGAGTTCTTTAAAATCTTATAATTACAAGATCTCCATTTCTGGTTTATTGGTATGGTCTGTGCTGACATTTACAAACATTCTTTCCCTAAATGGCAGTTTAAAAGGTTTAAATTATTTAGCATTTTCTTGTTAACACTTCTGTCTGGCAAGTCTAGAAGAGAATTGATGGACTCACAATTTTACAATCCCCTAAACTATGGGAGTAGAGATGCTTTTTATCATACTTTTCCCAACAGAATCAATTACCAATGACAATTTTCTTTTAAAAAATATAAAAAGCCACCTCATATGCCAGGAACATTTTAACAGAAAAATCTAGATTATTGCTTTCCCTGTCATCCTTCTTTTACATTTAATGAAAGAATATAATCCGTCAGGAGAGGAAAGAACATGGTATTTATCACTAATAGGTGCTGATATTTTTATATGTCAAACATCCCATCCATGTTAATCTTTTACAAAACTGGTGACAACTGTTCAAAATTTAAAATCAGAGCAAATCTTTGAAAGTTGTAAAAAGGGTAAAAGATTTAAAATGTCGTTTGCCTTGTTGGTGAAATACAAAATTTGTCTGTTAATAAATAGGGGGTTTGTATGGAATGATTTCTCTTCCAAGTCCTCATCACTATAGTCTTCACTATATCATGACAGTGCTCAGAGTTATTCAGCAGTGGAATAAATTTTTTGGGTGAAATCCTTGAATTAGAGAAAAGCACAGCAAAAAGTAGGGATAACTAAACATTTTGTAAATGGCCCTACTCCACGGTATTCAACACTTTAGAAGATCACATTAGAATTTTTTTCTAACAGTTATTAACATACTGATGATACTGAAAAACTACTACAAATATTATAAATATTTACTTTAGTTATTAACATATTCATGCTTATATTTATACTTATTTCATAGTTTCATTAGTTTTTATACACCTGGCGCGGATGTTTGTTAGATGAAAATATTGCACGGTAGTAAAACTTTTAAAATGTATTAAGTGAACAAAGCCTTAATGATGAAAGCAATCAGAAATTATTACTGATCTGTAAGTTTTGATAGATTTTTAGATATGATATACATATATTCATGAAGCTAATATATAAAAATCAAATACGTATTACATATTTTTTAAAGATGTAAGAAAATTTTCAATTATTTAAGAAATAAGGAGGGTTTTCATTTGGTTGTTTTGCACATATATAGATATAAATAGATATACATACAAATAGATATGCATACACTTGCGCACATGCAAACAACAGAATGAAAAAAAGTTAGCTAATAGCCATGAAACTAACAAAAACCAGTAGAGGAACAATACATACTCAATTTTTAATATGATCAGAAAGTTTTCTTTATATGAAGATTCTTAGAAATATGCGTCACAGCAGTTCACTGTGACACAAATTTCATTAATCTGCTAATTGCTCAGAAGCAGTGACTTGGTTTTCTTTTACTCTAATGTAGTTTTCTTGTGGGTAGCAATGTTACTGGAGAGCCATTTTATTCATATGCATTGACCATGACAATGTGTTTTGCAACTTCTGCAGCTGGGCAGTATCTTTGAAACCAGTTGCTATCAGAACAAATGATCCTTCATTAAGTGCCACTCCAAGGACTTAAAAGATTCGTATTATATGTAAAGCATATTAACAAACTGCCCATGGTTGTTTTTTTTTTTTCTTGAGAAGAAAATGATTCAACAACTTGGCCTAGCATTAAAATAAGATCATCCTTCTTATAAATTGATCCTTACAACTCATAATGATGAATTTGTCTAGTCCATACTGCACACAAATAGCTTTTGAAAAGGCTTTTGTATTATTGCTCAGATATAGACTACCTTCATGTTTTTGTGTATTGTCTAGATTATTTTTATTCAGAGATTGCAAATAGCAATGTTTTACATGGCTTGCCCAATTAATTTTTCCTCAGAGAAATAGACAATAGTAAGAGACAAATAATAGAATGGAATATGCACAACAATTATTCCTTAGGGGATATAAACAATTGGTCAGTTGATACTGGTTAAATAGTACCTTCTACAAATCATGATTATACCCATCAAGTGATTCATGGGTTTTGGTAACATACATTCCCATTGCTTTTCCTTTCCTTGAACACTGGTCTAAATATTATCTGTAACAGGAATAAGTAATTGCTGAGATAGTGTAATAGATCTGTGCTGAAACTTTGTACTTACTTTCTTTCTCGATAACAAATTGTAACAATATCTTGCAAAATGAGAAGTTTCAAATATTTTTAATGGAGCCAAAGATTTTGCTTCATGTATTCATTAAAAATCTAACTACAAGAACAAAACAGAAGAGGGGGTAACAAGGAAATAGTTGAGTATTACTGGTCTCCCTACTACAAAGGTACATTAACAACTGTAATTTACAAGAAAGGGGAATTTTGCTTCTTGCTTTAACCCTTAAGTAAGATGTAAATTTATCTGCAAAAAGGGAACACTTGTGTTCAAACATTCAGTAAAAGCATTCAGATGCCCAGTGCAGTTGATCAGTTAGATGATTCTGTTTGCCAATAAAACCATGTTCAGAGCATATTGATCAAAATACACTGAAATTACTTTAACTTCTTAAAAGAAGTGAAAGACCATTGTCTCAAAACCACATTTAAACTTGAAATATATTGACCATCTCATTATAATGTATTCATATAGCTAGAATTAATGTTATATATTCGCCACTTTTTTCTCCTTTATCTCTTTGTTGTCTTCAAATTACACATTTTTCAGAAGCAGAGAGATTTGTTGGGTAATTATTCAGCTTTTAAATCAGATTTAGACTGGGACTCAAGACTCTGTATATTTAGTAAAAAAGGGAATGTTGGACTCATATTATCAGAACTTGGTATTATGTTAATAAGTGTTTGCTATTTCTACCACATCATGGAAGCTCTTAAGTCCTCATAGCGCAGAACGATAAGCAAAGTCTCTTTCGAACTTTCAGCTTTAGTATATATTATTTCAGTCTCGAGTAAAAGAATAGATGAGTCCCTAGGAGCAACTGGGACTGGAGTTTGCATGATGAGACCAAGAGAGAATATGGCAGCTGTGAGAGTTACTCTCCAGTTCCAGTGATTTTTTTTTTTTTATTTTAATATGAAGTTCAATCATATCCTGAAACAGAGACGTACACAGAGACGTGTTTAATTTTGAAAAAAAAAAAAAAAGAAGCAATAATTTAGCTAAGAGTAAAATATTTACAGTGGAAACAACTGCCTTGCCAACATGTACAATCCTCTAGAGAATCATATGCCATCTGTATAAGAAAACTACATCCCTAAGCAGAAAGATTTCACAGGCAACCGAAGACTCATCATGACAAAAAAATCCCTATCAAATAGTAAATTATAAATTAGACAATGAGAAGCATTTTCATGACAAATCAACTCGACAAACAGTACAATAATCATATACAGTTAATCCATCTAAAGATAACATCTTAAAATAGAATCAAGTTATGTCCTTGAGATTCTTTCTGAAATAAAGTTGGCTGGTTTTGTAATGTTACCATAACTGTTTTTGAGAATGTTTGCCAATGACCAGCAAGAACCATAACCTTTAAAAATAACTAGAACTTGCTAATTAGTTCTGCATTATTCATTCTGATTTGGGCAGTCAGAAATAGATCCAGTGTCTCATTCTGAACTTGCACGGGTAAAGTACAACTTTACCAGACTAGCCCTAAATTGGCAACCTGGGAAGAGTCAAGAATTTCAGAATAGTCTTCACAAGGGTTGGCAGAAAGCTGTTTATGCTAAACCCTTGCATATGCTAAGGCATGGATTATTTTAATACCTACCATTCTCCAGGGCAAGATGCTTTCCTCCTTGGACTCAAGGAAGGACCTTCCTTAACTCAAGAGTTCATCATTTTTATGGAATTAAAACTGTCTTAAAATTATTTACTTATTGCAAAATTGGGACATCAGATCTTTTTGAAAAAGGTCCAGACTTTTCTTCAAAAACACCTTTCCTATTTTGTCAGTGTTTAAAAAGTTTTGATATGAAAGTCCTGGGCTCAGACCTGTTTTTCTTTACAGAATCACAGAATGGCAAGGGTTGGAAGGGACCTCGGGAGATCGTCTAGTCCAACCCCCCGATAAAGCAGGTTCACCTAGAGCATGTTACACAGGACTTCATCCAGGTGGGCTTTGAGTATCTCCAGAGAAAGAGACTCCACAACCCCCCTGGGCAGCCTGTTC